>PVHP010008733.1:0-52371 GCA_004024765.1 Zapus hudsonius
AACAGATTGGATGAGCCCAACAACATCTGGGACATCTGGGAGGACAATGTTCTGGGCTCAGTTTACAAAGTTACATGGCAATCTCATCCAGAAACGCTCACCAACATACCCGGAGTAATATTTCATCAAATATCTGCACACCCTGTGACCTATAGATCGACATATCAAATGAATCATCACAGTTGCCAAAATGGTTATTGATGCATGTATACACATGTGTGTGTGCTTATTCCATACCTTGTCCCCTGAGGAGAAACTGAGGACACACCCCAAAAGCAGCAAACTCATCCAGCATCCATATTTTGGCTTCTTAAATGCTATTTTTCACTGGAATGAATGAGGATTCCTCAGGAGAATGACTGATTCCAGAGATGGGTAGAAAAAGTTAAAAAGGAGCCTGAAACAACTCTCTATGCCAAAAAGAATCAGCAGAGCTCAAAGGATAATAGAATGAGGCAAAGGACCCAAATTCATTCTGAAGGGCTCTTGCCAGACAAAGCCTGGAAAATTTAAGCAACATGATATACAATGACAATACATAACAGTAGACTTTAATCTAGTAAATAAGAACCCATATGTGCATATGGATAAAAATAAATACATACATAAATTGAATGTTTCATTATGGAAAGGATATTTAGTGCCTCAAAGTAATATCCCAGAATATATCCATTAATTATAAGTCATTGTACTAACCAGGATTGTTCATGCCTGTAGTCTCAATACTTGGGATCATGAGTTCAAGGCTGATCTGGTCTACACAGCATGACCCTATCTCAAAAGATCCAAGGCTGAGTATGCAGCTCACTTATAAATAAAGCATCTGCCTAGCATGTACAAGGTCCTGGGTTTAATCCCATACTTTGAAAAAAAAAACCTCATTAATTCATTAACTATGAAACTACCATCTCCACCTAGTAGTTGATATTAATGGTACCAATAGATATGACTGATGTTAGACCAGGCCCAATGGCTATACAAGATTTTGTTTTAATGATAAGTAAAACACCAGTGAAGCCTGAGAATTAAATTGTAACACTGTGTCATGATTAATTTTCTGGTTTGTAGGTTATACATTGATCATACGTAAGAATATCCTTGTTTATAAAATGCATATATATTACAGTAATGATGCAAAAGCACATCAGCAACTTACCCTCTTCTTAGTCATATGAATAAAAGGTGATTTGGACTGTTGTGAGGAAAGAGAGAAGAGTGGCGTAGGTTGGCTGGCTTGAAGGACTTGAACCACCCATGGAAAGTCAATGGCATGGAAGGTTATGGTTATAAACCATGCTGCTGAAGCCAGGAAACTGCATGGGTCATCCTGCCTAGCCTGAAAGCCAATCCTAATTAATGTTATGATAAATGAAAATCTCAAAAGCAGAAAACAAAAGTGATCCTGTGTCATGCTTCATATGAAGTTCAAGTGCACACACTGGATGCATTTTACAAAAAAAAATGCTTTCAAATTGCAATGAAAATTAAGAGAATAATACATATATAAGTCCCCTTGGGGGAGCAGGTGCCCAGCAGGGAGGCTCAGAAGGGTGCTTCACCATTTTAGCAACATTCTCTTTCTTAATTTGGGTCCACTGGTGTTTACCTTAGTGTCTTTTTATGTGTTCATTTTTGAATGAGGGGGTCTTTGATTTAAGAAATAAACTCTATCACACCCTCCAAGACCCAGGGACCATTGTAGAAGAGGTGATGGAAAGAATGTAAGAGCCAAAGGAAGGGGAGGAATGTCTACAATACTGTCTCCCAGATACAAAGTGGCCTTGATATTCATGACCTCACAATGGCTGATGCTACCTAAACAAGACCTTGATAATAGGAGGGGGGAATGATGATATCAAAATAGAAGAGAGACTAGTTGGAAAGAAGGGATTCAGTGGCGGGGAGATTCAGGAGAGTGAAAAAGAGGGTGGTGGGAGGGGCTTATGATCATGGTATGTCATCTATACTTACAGAAGCTGTCAATAAAAAGTTCCAATATTATACAATAAAACACAAACTGTAGCATGTAAAATTAGGGGTAGGGTCCTAAGAAATCTCTCAGGGAACTTGTGAGAGCTCTGGAAGCCAGACTTCTTACTGCCTCTGTCCCTTGGTCATTGGGGATATAAACCCTCTAGTCAGCTTTCCATTACTGTAACAAAATGCCCATTATACTATCTTAGCTCATAAATGTTGAGGTTTCCGTCCACACTCAGTGGTCCTCATTGATTCTGGACTTGTGGTGAGGTAGTACATCATGAAGGAACACACAAACCGTCCACCCCAAGGCCAGGATGTGAAAAGAGAGAAAGAAGGCTGAGATCCCAGCATGTTCTTTGAGGCCTCCTTCCAATGGCTGAGAAAGAGAGCCCCACCTGCCACTAATGCACCCTAAGAACCATGCATTTATCATGTGGAATTTGGGGGGACATTTCAGACACAATGATAGCATCTGGTATCCAATTTTCCAAATCCCACAGGGGACCCTGAAAACCCAGAGTATTCCTTGTAGCAAAGACATAAAAAGACAAAGAAATGAATGTTGTAGACTTTAAAAGAAAACCCCCTCTTGAGGAAAGAAAATCCCCTCCAGGTGAGGATAGAAATGGGGCAGTCCTCTCTCTGAAGCTGAGGCCCTGGAGAGATGGCAAAGGAAACCTTCCATCAGAGAAAATCCTGGTTTCCAGGGAGGTGAAGAAGAAGGAAGTGTTTCTAGAAAGCCTGGAGCACAGATTCCAATGGTGCAATGGTGAAGAGACAGGCACGAGCAGATGCTGGTTGGCACTTTTAAGAGACCTGACGCCATTCCATTCTAGAAGGGATATGTAAAACTGCTCCAACTTCACAGCCTGTCTTTGTTTCTGTTTTTCCAACTAAGTTTTCTGGAACTGAACCTTCTTTCTTCCCCACTGCCCTCAATTCAAGCCTCAGTCATCCGCAGGACAGCCAGCAGCAGCCCAGGAAAGCATGCCTGAGACTCCAGAAATCATGTGCAAACTGCCCACAGAGAGCCAAACTCCGTTCCCAGCAGGTTGTGAGGAGCAGGTCAGAGCAACAAGTCACTGAGAAGTCATCCCCTAAGCTGCCCCACACTTCGCCTTTGCCCCCAACCCCTTCCTCACTCTGCCAAGAACATGCACTCCCACAGAGAGGGGCCATGGGAGAACATCACATAACCACAGGCCCCAGGATGTCCCCACTGAAGACACTAGACTCTAAATAAATGATAAATTGTGAGAGGAAGGTCAGGCTCCAGGAAAACCCTTCCCATAAATATTCCTGATCCTCACTGCTCCACATAGAGGCAGATTGGGTGTAAAATACTGGTCTTGAATGAGGTCCCTCCAAAATTCCCATAGCTCGAAAGGCTTTTGGAAGAGCGATGCTCTTTCAAAGGAAGTTGACTGTCCTTAGCACTGGTTGATAGTTCTAGGAAAAGAGAGAGATGGAGGAATTTTCTCAATCAAGTAAGTTATTCCAGATCTACATGTAAAAGGGTGTGCCATGTGTTCCCGGAGCGAGGATTGTTGACTTAGGGAGTCATACTGTAGGTCCCTTACAATGGGTGGAGCTTCACCTTAGACAGTCTACTTTGTGAGGTATAGGGAGAGAAATGAGGCTGCAGAGTAGTTTAAAGTCCAAGAAGCAGAAAGAACTGTGTGTGCCTTTGTCTATTTCACTAAAGCCTCCCAGCCTGTTTCTCTCATCTGTAAAAGTATGGGCTCTAAGGAAAAGGGTGTGACCAGGGTTCAATGTGATGATGTTCGTCAAGTTGTTAGCTGAGGTCTAGAGTATGTTAAATGTCCCATAGACACTATGATCACTGTCATCATGAGTACTTAGCTGGGTGACAATTACCTGGAATGTTCAAAAGAGACTTAAATGAGGTGACGTGCATTATGGAAGGCCTTGCTCATTCTACAGAGTGCTGACATTAATTGAGAGCTAATGGTGACACCTAGAATCTCATAAAAAAGACTCTGGGGTTCTGAAAAGTGAGTTAGAAATGAAAGTTGACATTTGTCCTTAGACAACAGAAGAGCCATCGGTCATTCATCCAGGCATTCATTCCATAACTGCTCAAGAGCACCTGCCATGTGCCAAGCTCTTGGCAGCAGGGGGAGGGGCTGAACAAAGCAAGCCAAGCCCCTCTTGTATGAGATTCCTGAGAAAGAGAATGAGAATAAGAGAAGAATGTGAAAATGTGCCTGCCATCCAGAGTTGTTCCTGTTAATGCCCTTTCAACACAAGAGCAGACTAGAGGAGAAGTAGATAAAGACTTTGAGTTGGGCTGGATTATTGTGCAGAGAGAGTTAAATTTGCTCACACTCTAACCAGCCCATTCTGAGAGCTCTAACCTAACCCACTCCCTGGAGATGAGCATTAATCCAGACCAATGGTGCTGCCAGCAATGACCTAGTCACCCCAGCACACTTCATATCTTAAATGTCCACCACCTTTCAACACACTGCCACACCAGGGACCAAACCTCCCAAACATGAACCTCTGAGGAGTAAGGTATTTTGAAAACACAGCACTAGGCTTATTGGAAGGGTTTCTTTGTAATTTTTGTGTGAGATATATACCCTTGTGTGTCTGCATGCACATACCCCATGCACATGCATGCAAAAGCCAGAGGAAGATGCCAGGTGTATTCCTTTATCACTCTCCTGCCTTATTTACCTAAGAAAGAGTCTCTCACGGAACCTGAAGCGCCCATGTTTGTAGCTAGACTGGCTGATCAGAGAGACCCAGCGAGCCTCCAATCTCCACCCTCAACCCCAGCACTGGGGTTGCAGACATGTGCAGCCATTTCCAGCTTTTTACATGGGTGACAGAGATCAGACTCAGATCCTGCTTGCACAGAAGCACTTTGACCCACTCAGCCCTCTCCTCAACCTCATTTGTTGGTGTGTTTTTTTAACTGAGGCTACATTAAATACTCGTAACATTAAATTCATTGCTTCGATCATTTTTAAATGTACAGGTCAGTGACATTAGGTACATCAATGCCTTGTGAACCTCACACAAGTCACACGACTTGTAAAAGCGGGAGTCATGGCAGCACCATCCTTCCCAGCCCCCAGCCTCTCTCTGAGCTCTGCTCTAGAACTTCTGGCACGTTCCTTTGTGTTCAGCAAAGTAGATTAGGCACAAAGGTATAGCTTGAGGCTACTGAGCTTATTGCTTTTCATCTGGTGTACAGTTTGTGTAAAATTTGACTTCTCTCACCTGCTTCTGACACACATTTCCCAGGGTAATGCCTCAAATGGAGCCCCGCTTGGCTGACTTCTGCCTTCCTGACCCTGCCTGACGCTGCAGGGCAGCTGGGATCTGGCAGAGAGGGAGTTGTCCAGTTGCTGTTCCTGGCAAAGGAAAGCAGGTCTGCTGCCTAACGTAGCAAGGGCTGAGGTGGGGCTCTTACTTCTTTCCCAAGGCCTTTTGCTAATGCTCTGTGGGGTTCTGCAGGAAGTCGCTCTGTGCTTCACAGTCAGGGACAAAAATAACAACATTATTTTCTATACAGTTCCTTACTGGTGATTCATGTGACCCCAAATTCTTTTAGGTCTTCCAGATGCAATATGAGAATGGTTAACCCATTTTAGGAAACTGATCTGGTCTGTTGGTTATGATAACAACTCATGTTAACTCATGGTCCAGTAGGTGCCAGTCATTTTGCTTAGTGGCCAGGGGCAGAATTTACCAATAAATAATGTCTAGATGTTTTCCAGGCATAATGTCTGCTAAGTTCCTAGAGAGCCCAATAAACAGGAATGCACTCAAGACAAATGCATCCCCTTAGTAAGTCCTAAAACCCCATCCCTGGCAGCGGAACAAGGCCACATGACTAGCTTTAACAGACCCTTCAGTAAACTTATGTAAGAGTGAGGTCT
Organism: Zapus hudsonius; assembly: GCA_004024765.1. NCBI lineage: Eukaryota > Metazoa > Chordata > Mammalia > Rodentia > Dipodidae > Zapus > Zapus hudsonius. Next base: position 5,895 of record PVHP010008733.1, read on the forward strand.
AGCTGGGGAAATGGCGCAGTGGTTAAAGTCACTTGCTTGTAAAGCTTGCTGTTGCAGGTTCAAATCCCCAGCACCCACTTAAAGGCAAATGGGAATTCAGTTGCAGCAGCAAGAGACCCTGGTGCACACTTGCACATACACATGCAGTTCTTTTAAACAAGAGTGAGGTCTAGAGAAAATCCAAGACCACCTGTTTCATTCCCTCTGCCCCCAGGGCCAAGCCTCCCTGTGAATTCTGTTCCCTACAGAATTGGACCCAACAGCAGAAGCAGTCAATGAGAAGACGAGAGAGAGCCACCAAGAAGAGAGAGTGTCACCTGCAGCCTCTCTTCTACCCTCCATCCCTGCTTAGGAGGTACTGCCCTTCTGTTTTTAGATTGTGAGCAAGACTCTTATGTCCCTCATTATGGGAATACCTGGAGAAATGTTCTGGGAGGAAAAAAACAAGGTCTTCCCATACCTTTGAGGAAATTTCAAGAAGGGGATGGGCTGGAGAGATGGCTCAGCGGTTAAGGCACTCACCTCCAGTGCCTAAGGCCCTGGGTTCAATTCCCCAGGACCCAAATAAGCCAAACCCACATGGTGGTGGCCCTGGTGCTCTCTCTCTCTCTCTATCTATCTATCTATCTATCTATCTATATATATATATATATCTGCTTGAAAATGAATAAATAAATTTTTTTAAAAAGAAGGGGATATCAGGAACACATCCATATCCTTTTTTCCCAAGTAGTTTTAGTGTCATGCTGTCATAATAGCTAGAAACACTAAGCGAGGAAAAACTTAAGGATCAACTTACTAAAATCTTAACCTAGGCACGCTCTCAAACAAAAACATGATATTCTTAGTATCTATTAATGGAACACTGAATACTGAAGCAACCCTGTCCTTAGTGTTGTTGGACCGTATCTGAAATATTCCTTTCTTTGCTTCCAGGTATCACTATGCAAGAGAAGGGATGATACAGAAGGAACCACTAAAAGAAGACATGTGTCTTCAATAAAGAAAGTGGATTCTGTCTTGGCATGGATAATCATACAAAAGCCATGAAATTTGTCTTCAAATTCTTACAGACTTGTCACATAAGAACAGAAATTGGGGGCTGGAGAGATGGCTCAGTGGTTAAGGTGGTTGCCTCCAGAGCCTAAGGACCCAGGTTCGATTCCCCAGTACCCATGTAAGCCAGATACACAAAGTGGCTCATGCATCTGGAGTTCGGTTGCAGTGGCTAGAGGTCCTGGCATGACCATACTCTCTCTCTCTCTTTCTCTCTCTCTCTCTCTCTCTCTCTCTCTCTATCTCTATCTCTGCTTGCAAATAAATAAAATAAAAAAGAACAGAAATTGGACTAACAGGTGGATCATGCATTTCTGTACTATAAAAAAAAGTTAGAATTGTCTGAAAGCTGAATGACTGTTCTATGTAACTGGGAGTGTATCAACAGTTAATATATGACTACCTGACATTAACACTGTAAAGGCAATCCTTGTGCTCAGGGGCAGGTTTAATTAGATAATAGAAAACCACTATCCCAATGCTTAGATTTCTATCTTACCAGATAAAGAATTAATCTATCTTATCTACAAAACAGTTCTGAGAGGAGGAAACAAAGTGTCCTCAGAGAAGAAAGCTTGGAATTACATGTTGGGGCTATGTGAGTAGAAAGGGGAAAAGACTGGAACAGAGCTCTTAAGAGGAGAAAGAAGGGGATACACTGGGGGAAGGAAAATCACGTGTATATGTAATGCAGTTCCCAAGAGTTTGGGGGAGTTTGATGGCCCAGAGAGGGACTTTATGGGGAAACTGTCTCCAATAAAATGAAAAGACAAACCTCATAGAGGAATTTATTGCTCATAAACCAAAGCCTGGGAACCAACTGTGGGGAGCAGGATTCAGCCTAAACCTCCCTCAGATCAGTTATCCCAAGTCACTGGGCATCTTCTTACCTTTGAATAACAGAAAGGTGGAGTTGATTCCCTGAACACCCTTCAGTTCTGCCTCTAGAGGGAATTTCTTCTCTCCTTGCATCCTCTTGCCCAACAACTGAGTGAAAACTGAGGCACTGACCACTACTGAAAGCCAAGACTCAGGATAGCCCATGCGGCTTTGTGATCAGCTAAGAACAACACAGAGAATAGGGTCTAGTGCCATTATATGACCTGTCGCCATGGCTTGACTGACTCTAAGCCATCTACTTCAGTAAAATAAATCACAATATGATTCAGGACCTGGTCCTTCATCGATGACAAACCATGTTTTGTCCCACTTACTCTATAGACTGGGGAGAGATAGACATGACATGCTCAGAGGCTGGCTCTGCTGTGAAAGGTGCTCACTTGCAAAGCCTAAAGGCCAATTCCTCAGGAGTCTATGTAAAGCCAGACAGGAATCTGTTGTCACTAGAGACTCTGGCATGTACACACGCACACGCGCGCGCGCGCACACACACACACACACACACACACACACACACGTGCACAAATAACTTTTTTAAAAAATATTTTATTTATTCATTTTCAAGCAGAGAGAGAGAGAGAGAACCAGGGCCACCACCTTGCAGGTCTGGCTTATGTGGGTCCTGGGGAATTGAACCCGGGGCCTTAGGCACTGCAGAAGTGCCTTAACCACTGAGCCATCTCTCCAGCCCCACAAATATCTTTTAAAAAGTTTAAAAACATGTTAAATTCATAAATTCATGCCTTGGGATCATAAAACAAGAGGTGGCATTGTGTAATGGTAAAATCCTGCAGGTAGACTACCTGGACTTGGACTTTCTGTACCTCACTCTATTCATCTACAAAATGAAAAAAAAAGCATCTAGCTTATGGCTGTGGTGCAAATGAAATTATATAATACAAACACACAATTTCTCATAACTCCTGACCTATGGGTAGCACTAAAATATGTTAACTACTATCACATTATTTCAGAATTTAAGAGACAAGAGTATTGAAATTGTCCACAGTGCATGACCGCAGAAGGGGGTGGCACATCCGTCTCCAGTTGAACTAAGGGCACTTCTGCCATCACGTGTTTTGACATAGACATACCTTAGTTTATAGCAGAGTGAAATCTACTATTGTTATTTTCCTTGTTGTTACCTTCCTAATTTTATGATAGCTTCATATCATATCAATTTTATTTGGCAATAACTATAAGAAAGCCTATCTTTAATGTCCTTGTCCCTCGTGCCTTCCATCAAGTAAGTGACAAAAGCAAGTTCAAGAGCTGGAAATGAAATGCTGGACTTCTTTAGAGAGGTAAAGCCATTGTCCAGGGCCATCCAGTGACAGAACAGGATGAAAATTTAGTCTACTCCTTCTTACATGATCCCAGCCAATTTACCAAAGGTATCCTTAAAGGTACATAGGATTATTTGTCAGGATACCGGTTTCTTTCATATATACATAAAGGTGTATCTGCTTGGTACATGTCCTATTTTCTTAATAGCACACATCTGTGGAGCTAAGCACATAGACATGTTCTCCTCTGTTGCATGTGTGTGTTCTATAGCTAATGGTACTAAAGCCCTCACAGCCCACTTTGGTTAACATTGCAGCCTTCACAGCTTACAGTCAGTACTAAACCCAAGAGCCTTCCCCACCACAGGGTCAGAACAAAGCTACTGCTAAGTGTAGGGCCCTATGTAAATGTCCTTCCCTCCTATGGGCCAGAACTGGCTTAGTTCTAGAACATGCAGTAAGAGAACACAGAGAGGGAGATGGCCTCACCTTCTGCAATATCACAGAGGGCCTGAGGGACCAAGGCTTAGTGGTCCTATTCAGTTAAAGAATCCTACCTCAAAAGGGAAATACCAAGCCAGTCATGGTGGCTCACACCTGTAATCCCAGCAATCAGGAGACTGGAGGCTAGGAGGATTGTGATGAATTCAAGGCCAGTTTGGAACTACACAGTGAGTTCCAGACCTGCCTGGGCTTTATCTTGAAATCATCATGGAGTCTCAGACCAGCTCCCTGAGACTTTAACCATTCCATTTTCAAACAAGTCATTTTGTCTCATTCCTTTTGTCTTCTTCTGTCCTCTATGTCTTTATGGGCTCAAAACAGTGCAGGTCTTGTGAGGCATCACTTTACCTGTGTTCTTTAAATTGGGCTATTTGTCATCTTATTGTTGTATTATAGGTATTTTTCATTTAGATACTAAATTCTTGTCAGATATATGATTTTCAAATATATTCCATTCAATGGGGCTATTGTTTCACTTTCTTGATATGTATTTTGAACCACAACAGTTTATTATTTATTTTTAATTTGGTGATTTCTGTTTTGAGTCAAATATCTAAGGGACCATTGTTTTCTCCAAGGTTACAAAGAGTTACGCCTATGTTTCTCTAAGGATTTTTATAGTTTCAGCTCTGACATCTAAGTCTATTATTAACGCTAGTTAATTTTTATATAGTGTGAGATAGAAGTCCAATCCTACTCTTTTGCATGGATGTATCAGATTGTCTCAGCACCACTTGTTGAACTATGCGTTCTCCCATTGAATTAGCATTTTGTTGAAATTAACTCATCACCACTGTAAAATTTTATTTTGGAGTTTAATTTATTTGATGTATATTTATTTAATCATTGTGCTGATCACTGTGCTGTAGCTTTGCAGTAAGTTTTGAAATTTAGAAGTATCAACCTTCCATTTTTTTCCCTTTCTTTCCATCTGACTCTTAAGAACAGCTTGTCAATTCCTGGGAACAGGAGGGACATCTCAGATTTTGGTGGAGATTACATTGAATCTGGAGACCAATTGAGAGCACAGTGTCATCAATATTGTCTTCAAATCCATGACCATACATAAGATAAATATCTATGTTTTTAGATATTTCCAATTTCTTACAAGGTTTTATAGTTTCCTATGTGCAAGTCATACATATCTTTTCTAAATTTATTCCTAAGTGTTTTATTCTTTTTGGTGCTATTACGAATGAAATTGCTTTCTTCACTGCATTTGGGATCATTCATTGTTAGTATCTAAAATTACAATGGAAATCTGCATTCTGATAACGTATCATATAATTCACCTTGCAAGAAGTACAAGCAGTCTGGCCAGGCGTGGTGGCACACGCCTTTAATCCCAGCACTCGGGAGGCAGAGGTAGGAGGATTGCCGTGAGTTCAAGGCCACCCTGAGACTACATAGTGAATTCCAGGTCAGCCTGGACTAGAGCGAGACCCTATCTCGAAAAACCAAAAAAAAAAAAAAAAGTACAAGAAGTCTTGTGTATATCTTGAGACTACCTACATATAAGATCATGTCACCTGAAAAATACATATTACTACTTTCTTGTAACTGTTGATAAGTTCAAGTCTTGCTTCTTTGTGCAATTGGAATATTTCATTTGCGTTAATGTCATTTATTGGAAATATAAATCCCTCAACCACTATGGAAAGCAGTGTAGAAACTCATGAACAGAATGGACATAGAGCTACCAATGGACTCAGCTATCCCTCTACTAGGCATCTACCCGCAAGATGTCACACCTCAGCACAGAGACATTTGCTCAACCGTGTTTATAGCAGCTCAATTCATAATAGCCAGGAATTGGAATCAACCCAAATGCCCATCCATGGATGAATGGATATCAAAGCTGTGGTACATTTACACGATAGAATTTTACTCAGTGGAAAGGGAAAATGACACAATGAAATTTAAAGAAAAGTAGACCGACTTGGAGCAGATCCTACTTAGTGAACTCACATAAGAACAGAGAGCCAAACACCTCCCATTCTCCCTCATATGCGGTTCCTAACCAGGCTAAGCTTAAACTCTAAGCAAACCTGACAGGCAAAAATATAAATCCCATGAGGGTAGGAACTTTGCTTAAGTTTCTTGATATAGGCTATTGTAGTCAACTTTCTACTTGCTGCGCAAAAAGAACCCAAGCAAAAGCAGCTTGTGGAGGAATAGGTTTATTAGGCTTACAGACTCGAGGGGAGACTCCATCCTGGTAGAGAAAATGATGGCATGAGCAGAGGGGTGGACATCACCTCTGCCACAGCACTGGGAACAGTGGCAGGAAGGTGTGCCAAACACTGGCAAGGGGAAGCTGGCTTCTAACCCCATAAGCCCGCCCCCAACAACACAGCTTCATCGAGGTTGTAAAACCCAAACTGCCATCAGCTGAGGATCTATCAGAACACATTCATTTGTTTGTGGGGGACACCTGGATCAAACCATGACATAGGCTTAACATTTACACTAGTTCTTGGCACATAATAAGCATGCAGTGACTATTTACTGAGTAAATTAATAATGGAAGAGAGAAGTAGATGGTAATAGTTTAATTCATTTTTCTCTACACCCTGGAGTCTCATCAGCAGTTTATTTTACCCACTTATAATGCCTAACAATTAATTGGCACTCACAATTGACATTGGTTTAATGTAGGGGGAATGGATAAATAGGTAATATAACCTTTGCCCTTCTTTTTTTAAAAATTTTATTTATTCATTTTCAAGCAGAGAGAGAGAGAGAGAAAGAGAGAGAGAGAGAGAGAGAGAGAGAGCACCAGGGCCACCACCATGTGGGTCTGGCTTATTTGGGTCCTGGGGAATTGAACCCAGGGCCTTAGGCACTGGAGGTCAGTGCCTTAACCACTGAGCCATCTCTCCAGCCCAGCTTTGCCCTTCTGAAGTGTACTCCATGTGATCAAATCTGACTTAGAAAGAAGTATCATACACTGAACAGCTCAGTTCTATCTCTGTGGTAAGTAATGCCACCAATTTCATCTCAGTGTATGGTAAATTATGTCCTCCCAGATCGCAGTGACAATAAAACTCTGTCACTCACGACCATGACAATTCTTCAGCAGTTCTTAAAACTTGCTACCCCAAAATAATACCATCATATAATTCCTCTTATATGTCACTTCAGTACTAGTTCAGAGTCAGCCGGGGCCAGGAAGGGTTGGCAGGGCACAGAGGCCTACCTGGCCCATCTGCTGGCACTGAATACCTTACTTACTAACTTTACCTACTTTGACTCTCACCCAGGAAATGTTCCAAGTTTATCTGGAGACAGTGAAAACAGTTGATCTGGACACCATGTGAAATGTCAACAGAACCACCCAGTGAGGTTCAGGTGGGTCTGGGGCACAGGGTGGGATCCTTGCTGACATTCCTCTGCTCTGGGCTGCTCACTCTGTCTTCTTTTAAAGAAACCTTCATTGTTCCCTCTCTCCCACCCCATAATCCCAGGCTCTCGATGTGTGTTGCAGATTGAAATCCATACTCTCCAAATATGCATTTAATTTTACTCTACTCCAGACAATTATAGGAATAATTGGATTGTTATTAGAAACACATTTTAACATTTTTAATGACCATGAAGGAGATTTATAGCTACTACAGACTTGCTAATCCTCAATAAGTATGTTTTTAATTGGGTTAGCATTACATAGACAATAACTGTCTTATTGATTCTGTGGTGGCTTTTGAGCCTTGATGGAAAGCCCACAATTGATTTCCTTTCCCTGGAGCTCTTTAAGTTACATGTTAAGATTGGAGATTAAAACGGGGAAATTTTCCACTGTATAGAAAAAAAAATCCCAAGACTAAGACTGAACATCAGTGACAAGAAAGATCAGGCAACTTGGAGTTATTTAGAAGATTCTGGATGAAGAATCAGGAGATCAAAATCCATGTCCACTCCTATTACGAATTAGCTCTGTGGCTCTGTCCAAGTCACTTGACCTTTCTCAGTCATGGTTTCCTCAGTATCAAGTGAGGATAATTGTATTTAGTCAGATCTCCCATTTTTGTAGTGGGGAATTTGATCTAGGAGTGTGTGAGGCTTGCTGGACCAATTCACACAGTGGACCAGTATGAGACTGAAGGGATCCAGTCTGGGTTTTGCATTTAACAGAACACTCCAGCATTTCACCTTCTGACCTTCAGTTTCCTCATTTGTACAACGGGGATGATGGTGGTGGTGATGGTGACACCTATCTTTTAAGGGCCTGGCAAGTTTTAATGAAATGACACATAGAAACCTTCCCACAAGACCTAGCACATAATAAGCACAAAAACTATTCTGTCTCCATTTCAATCCATTAGGAATGCACATGCTTTCCTAAGATGAAATTCTAGACATTTGGGAAACTTCAGCCCCACAGTCATACCATTCTGACAGAGGAGACAGCCCTGGGCCACCATGCGCCCCTCCATTTCACCGTCTAGATCCTGGCTTCACACTATTTCCATAGCTGCTTGATCAAAAGTCCTTGACAAAGTTCCAGTTAAAATGTTCAGCATGATGGGCTACCCTGGAGAAATGTCACCGAGCTGAGAAATACAAAAGGAGGCTGTGTTTGAGTTGGTTACAGCTCTTCAAGAGAAGGGCAGGGGGGAGTCAGAGATTTGGTTCAGCAGAAAAATTCCTTGGTAGCCAGTGTCTTTCCAAGGAAGAATGATGTAGCTGGGAGGGATTTTCATGCCTATACACATCGATACCTCTGTTGGCTTGGAATAAAATGTGACAGATCTGCTTTCAGAGATGCCCACCGATGGCTAAGATCCTAGATTCATATCTCATCTGACATTTTCCAAAGTCTTGAAACATCACAGCCAACTTAGAGACACGCCATCCTGCAACAAGCTCCACAGACTGACAAGGAATCAGAAAGCCCAAAGCACAGACAAAGGACCTTGGTGAGAGGCTAGCCCAGGCGCAGGCACTCAGCATGTGGGGCTTTTTGTTTTCTTGTCCACCTTCCCATCCTTCACACACCACCACCATCCTCCTTCGACCCCCAAGGGAGAAGACACAGAGATCAACTATGTAAACCAGACTAGCTTGTAAAACAGCCAGAGAATTAAAGACTCAAGAATGTTTGGGCCAAGCTGCTCACCCATTTCCCATCCTGCAAAGCCCAGGGAAGGGGGAGGGGGCAGAAACAAAAATAAAGCACCAGGGGCAAACAAAACCAAGTGATTAAGTTCTTATTAAATAAATAAACTCCATCTGACAGGCCTTCCACTGGAGACCTGGGATGCCATCAGTCCTGGGAAATGACTTGAGGTAGGGGAAAAATATCCCAACAAAGAGCCCCTGGTCTTGACTGGAAAGTGAGTGGCCTCAGAGCCTGCCCAGCCCAGTGAGAATCCAGGAGGAGTCCTGAGGGAGAGAGGGGGGCAGCATGTTGGTATGGCTTGGGAGATGGAAGCAGGAATCAGTACCTCTCACTGCCACTCTCAGCCTGGGCACATCTACTTCTGCTGGGAAACAGCCAGACTCTGAAAGGACTGCCAGCCAGTCAAAGGCCTCTCCTGCTCCATTCTTCCATGTGCCTTCGCCACGTGGCAGCACTCAGCCCCCAGCCAGCCTCCCTTCGTTCTCATCCCCAGAACCAACGGACTGTCAGTGCCTCTCCGTTCTATTCAAACATACCTTGCAGACAAGGCTTTCCCTCTGCAAACCCACGACCCCCCATATTAGCCCAGAATTTCAGCAGCGTTGACTTTAAGCTCCCATGTTCTTCTTAATCTCTCTCTCAGCCTTTGATAGTCCAAGTTATCTGCCCCCATACCAGGGGTGTCACTGTGTCACCTGTGGTCACTTCCAGGTTGAAAACTCCCACTACTGACTTAATCCTGCCTTAGCAAGGTAAGCAGGCTGTTGCGATCAGCTTTCTAGTTGCTGTGCAGAAAGAACCCAAGCAAAAGTGGCTTGTGGAGGAATGGGTTTATTAGGCTTAAGGATTCGAGGGGAGACTCCATCCTGGCAGGGAAGACGATGGCACGAGCAGAGGGATGGACATCACCTCCACCACAGCACTGGAAGCAGCAGCAGGAAGGTGTGCCAAATACTGGCAAGGGGAAGCTGGCTTATAACCCCAAAAGCCTGCCCCCAACAACACAGCTCTAGCAAGGTTGTAATTCCTGAACTGCCATCATCTGAGGATCGATCATTGAGAACACATTCATTTGTTTGTGGGGGACTCCTGGATCAAACCATGACACAGGCCCTTGTAAGCTGACCCCTAACCCAACCTTCTGCAGCCTTATCTCCCATCCTTCCTTGTCAAGGACCCTCGAGCTCCAATGTGTTTCTGCCCCTTACCAAGCCGCGCAGACCATCCTCCTGTGATTCTCACCTTCTGTTCTTCTCCCTCCCGACTTCACTTCAGCCTGGTTGATCCCTTATTCATGTTTTAAGGGCCACTCTCTAAGGTCTTCCCTGACTCCCCAAAACAACAGTACTTGTCATCGATTCTTCTGCTCTAACTCGACCCCATCCCTTGAGAAATGAGATTTCCTAAGTCTTGTCCTCATGTTTGATTCATATTGGCTTCGGCTTGTGGCCTGTAAAAGAATGAACAAAAGGGTAAAACAAAGATGGCTGAGCCTGTCAGCAGTGAAGACGTCTGCACATGACTACCCTCTGTGTCTCAACTTCCAAAATCCCTTCCCAGCTCTGACCTTCCAGGATTTTACGGGTCTTGGCTGATAGGTACTAATGGACAGGGATTTTCTGTGTGAGAACTGAAGCACAGGGCTGTAAATACATAAAGTGGTGGAGTCTTCTGTAAACACAGAGGTTCGGGGCACTCGAGAGTAGACAGGTTTATGCAGAGGTAAGCCAGATGTTTTCATTAAGAACATAGCCATGTACAGTATCCAAACACCATTTTAGATCTTGCAATCTGATATGCCTACAGAAATCCAGCCCCGATCCTGAAAGAGGCCAGGAAGCAACTGCTCAAGAGCAGGTAGGAAAGTGAGCCTGCAGCCTCGGTGGTAACTTCCAGGATGCCTGACACAAGTGCAGACCTCCACTTCAGCCAGACTGTCTACCCACTCACACATGACGTGTTACACAACCCAGACCCATTTCTCTTACTTGGAACGACCCTAGGTTCCCTCTCTTCTCACATCATCACAGGTTATACAGTCTTGGTGCTCACCCCACAGCCCACCTCCTTAACACCACCAACTTGAAGGACTCCTACTCCAACTCGACCAACTGACTTGACCTGGTTATTACCATGTACCATAACACAGCATCTAACCAGAAGACACCCAGTAAAGGCTTTTCTGTATATTAAAGTATTTTAAAAGCCAAGCGAAAGCCCAGAGTGGTGGTGCATGTCTTAAGTGCCAGCACTTGAGAGACAGAGGTAGGAGGATCGCCATGAGTTCGAGGCCATCCTGAGACTACATAGTGAATTCCAGGTCAGCTTGGGCTAGAGTGAGACCCTACCTCAAAAAAGCAAAAAAAAAAAAAAAAATTTTTTTTTAAATTTAAAACTGAGTAAAATCCAAGTGAAACCTCCAGACATGAAAACCCTGCACTCAGGAGAACTCACAGAATTGTGAAGGACTCAGATGAGCAAAATCACAGCCATAATAGAAATATACCAGGAATCTACCAAGCATGTGATGATTGGATTTGAGGTTTGGCTTTTCTTGTGTTTGAGGGCTGAAAGGAAAGATTCACCCGAAAGCCCCATACATTTCTTATAGACATTTCCCCTTCAAGATATGCACCATAGGACTGGAGAGATGGCTCAGCAATTAAGGCACTTGCCTCCAGTGCCTAAGGCCCTGGGTTCAATTCCCCAGTATCCACATAAGCCAGACACAAAAGGTGGTGGCCCTGGCGCTCTCTCTCTCTCTCTCTCTCTCTCTCTATATATATATATATATATATATATATATATATATATATATATATATATATATATATATACATATATATATATATGTATCTGCTTGAAAATAAATAAAATATTTTTTTAAAAAAGATATGCACCATAATGCCTTCCAAAAGAACACAGACTACATATTTACTGATTGTTCTGAATAAATCGGGATTGTGGGGGGGGAGGTGAATGGGGGTGTCTGTGAAGAGGTTTCCCCTGAACTAGGGTATCTTGAGAGCTTAAGTAAAACTGAAAGTGTTAGGCTGCCAGGAAATAAGGAAAGAAACTGAGAAGAAAGCAGCAACCAAAAGAATGTGGCTCTAAAAACAGTAAAGAAGGGAAGCTTGGGGGGAGGAGGAATAGTGGTTTCAGATAAACGCAGGGGTCCAGTTTGGAACGGAAACAATCCCGTGCACAGCGTCAGGTCACAGAGCACTAGACACACTGCGTGTCTGGTTTCAGACAGTCATTTCTCTGAGTGTGGAAGACAAATGGGAACAAAAATGAGTTTTGTCAGAAAATATTCATTTAGTCCCTAGAATAGGGAGAAGTTTATATCCAGAGATGCTTGTGATTACAAATGAGATTAACTGAAACAAATGATTTAGTTTCTATTGCTTGATCCAAAATGTGATAAATGAGGAAGGGAAGAAAAGAGGGAAAGAAGGAGGGAAATCGGAAAGAACGAGTCAAGGAGCAAGAGAACGAAGGCCATGTGGGCATGTTTTCCATTTCTCTTTACTCCTTAACCCCTGGCTCTGCTCTTTTTAGATACCTAACAAAGCACTACCAACCAACCATGTTGAAGTGGATGAAAATCAGAATTATGTGAAGTAGAAGCTTAAGATTTTTTGAATCAGTAGACTTCCCTTAGCTTTCTTCCCTGTGGAAAAGAATGCACTCCCTTTAATGAGATTTCATTGTCATGTTTCTTGACAGGCCTGGCATTAGTGGAACAGCCGAATCACCAGCATGGATTAATGCTCCCTTCCTGTGAATCCCATGACGTGTTTTACTTTAGCTGGAGAACAATGCGATTCTATCTGAACTACGTGTCTAGGACAAGATCAGAGAAAAGAGGCAAACCAGCGTGACTAAGGTCTTTCTGCCAAAGCTTTAACCCTGTGAAGGTTAGTTTGTGTGGAGGAGGTGAAGGATGTCATAAAAGCTTCAGAGTTCTTCAAGAAAGAAGAGAGGGAGTGACTACCTCAATAATGCTGCCTAGCCACCACTGGGGGCTTATTCTATATCTGTTGGATGGGTGGGTAACTGGATGAACAGGTGAGTGGATGGATGAGTGATGGGCGGGTAGATAAGCAAGTGAATGAGTGGATGGATGGGGTTGATGGGTGAGTGGATGGATGAGTAGGTGGGTGGGTGGGTGGGTGGATGGATATGGAGGAAAAGATAAGTAGAAGAATGATCTGTGAGAAGTATACCTCTATGACTCCAGTGGGTCACCTTCCTAAATGTATGTGATCCTTGGGATCAATCATAAAGGAACACTTCAAATAATTACTTACTCTAGATACAGGAAAAATAGCATCAATAACCCATCAATGTTTATATTTAAGGGGACACACATCAAGTGCTATGAAAATGCCCATGACCTTTGCACCAGTAACCTCACTTGGAAGCATTTACCCTAAATTAATTTTCTGTAAAGAAAAGGACATCATCTTCAATAAGATGGTTTTATAGCATAAATTTGCAATTATTACATCTACAAATTTAAATTATTTCTTTTTTAAATATTTTTGTATCTTTATTGCCCAAAATTAGATACATTGATTGAGTATATATTGTGCTTATATTCCCATTTCCCTCCCCCCTGTCCCCAATCCCCTGGGTATCCTCCTTGGAGGGCACACTGGATCAATCCATGTGGCAAGGTGTTATGGATAGCACAAGAGGCAACAAGGTTGCCCCCCCTTTATGAATTGTAGCTGAAGAGGGTAATGTCTCTGGGTAATCTCTCCCACCATGGCTCTTACAATCTTTCCACCCCCTCTTCTAATCAGTTCCCTGAGTCATGGAGGGTGAGTTTTGAGTCTGTTTCATTGTTGTTGTTGTGACCTTAAGAGTCTCTGTGCTTCTACTTTAAGTCGTGTTGGAAGTTGTTGGTGTCTCTCACTGACTTATCCTGGGTTGACAGATTGGCTGTGGTTATAGGTCTCTTTCTTGCCCCATCACTGTCTCAAGTGTTTCACCTGGGGTCTTCATGATAGGCCTGGGCGGGGTTCATCTCTTGCTGGGATATCCGCCTTCGGCCTGCACTTCATCCGTGGAATTGGAATGATGACAGCTCTCTCACTACCTTCTGAAAAATACAAACAGAATCTCCATCGGAGAGTGAGATCAGTATAGGTTAAATGAGACACACCTTTCTAATTTGGCAAAATTCTATTGAGATTAGCCTCTCTGGTAATGGGGATTTCTTTTTGGAGCCTGTTTTTGGTTCCTGTAGAATTTTGCCCCAAGTCCAAATTCCAGTAAAGGGTTCTTTGTCACTGAGTGGATTTCTTGGCCAATTTAAAAAGCTGTTGAATACCCTCCCCCCCCTGGTTTTGGCACCTCTATTGCACCAGTGATCATTTCTTGGTCTGTTGATCTCTCCCAGAAGGAAGTGTGTTCAGCCTTCTCATGGCAACAGTCTTCATTTTGTATCTGTGGTCTCTGCTTTCTCCAAATATCATTGACCAATTTCCCCTGACAGCTTATATTGTGCCTTCTAGCACTGTACTTGCTACCATCTGGGTACTGGATACCATTCTGGATTTTGAAGGGTCTCTCGGTGTTCTTCGATGTCTTTCTGTGGTTTCCTCAGCAATAGGATCTTACCTTTGGCCTAGGGTGGGTATTCAAGAGATTTGGCAGAAACCTGTCTTGTTTTGGGGACCTTGTAGGTCTCTTTGATCAACAGCTCAGTGTGGGAAGGATCCAATGACTGGGACCAGGAGTTGCAGGTCTGATCAATTTTTCATGGGGTTTGGTTTCCTATCCTTCCATTCACGGCCCCTCTTACTAGACAATGCCCACTTCTTTCTCAAGAGCTTACTGTATGAAAATAAGGATTTGATGATTTCAATTCATTATTGGTTTAGCTTATTGTATAAATCCCCCCATTGTCCCCATTACCCCCCCATTCCTTCCACCTCTTTCACAGTCTCTCATTTCCCCTGCTAGGTTTGCTTAGAGTTTAAGCTTATCCTGGTTAGGAACTGCATATGAGGGTGAATATGCGGCGTTTGACTCTGTTCTTGTGTGAGTTCACTAAGTGAGATCTGCTCCAAGTCAGACCACTTTTCTCTAAATTTCATTATGTCATTTTTCCTTTCCACTGAGTAAAATTCCATCGTGTAGATGTACCACAACTTTGATATCCATTCGTCCAGGGATGGGCATTTGGGTTGATTCCAATTCCTGGCTATTATAAATTGAGCTGCAATAACTATCGTTGCACTAATGTCTCTGTGCTGAGGTGTGACATCTTGAGGGTAGATGCCTAGTAGAGGGATAGCTGGGTCCATTGGTAGCTCTATGTTCGTTCTGTTCAGGAGTCTCCACACTGCTTTCCATAGTGGTTGAACAAGTTTGCAATCCCACCAGGAGTGAATGAGGGTTCCTTTTTCCCCCACATCCTTGCCAGCAATTATTGTTGGATTTATGATTTGCCATTCTGACTAGAGTGAGGTGGAATCTCATTGCAGTCTTGATTTGCATTTCCCTGATGATTAGTGATGAAGAGCACTTTCTTAAGTGAGAATAGGCCATTTGTTTGTCCACCTCTGTGAATTCTCTGTTGACATCAATGTCCCATTTTGTGAAGGGACTGTTTGGTTTTTGTTGTTGGGTGTTTTTTTTTTTTTGAGTTCTTTGTAAGTTCTACATATTAACCCTCTGACTGTGTTATTGCTGGCAAAAATCATCTCCCAGTTTGGTGGTAGCCTATTGGTTTTGAGTATGGTATGTTTGTCTGTACAGAAGCTTTTAAGCTTGATAAGATCCCATTGGTTAAGTGATTGCTGTACTTCCTGGGCTACTGGAGATTTGCTCAGGAAGTTTTTCACCACTCCTATCTTGTGGAGAGTTCCTCCTATGTTTTCTTCCAGGGTTTTCAGGGTTTTGGGTCTTATGTTGAGGTCCCTGATCCATTGGGAGTTGATTTTTGTGCATGGTGAGAGGACTGGTTCTATTTTCATTTTTTTACACATGTTTATCCAATTTTTCCAGCACCATTTGTTAAAGATACTATTTCTACGCCAGCCAACATTGTTCAATATAACACATTATCAGGTAGCCATAAGGCAAGATAAATTATTAAATAATATGAAAGAATGTTTATGGGAAGGGCAATTTCAGCAATACATATATATTTCTTCTACCTCTAAGAAGCATGTGTAAATGTAAATAGTAATCGCTGTTTTATCTATAACTGCAGTCATTCCTATGTGCAGGTATGTCTGCATGTCAAGAGGCTGAAAAGGTGCTGATGTGGCAGAATTGTGAATGGCTCTTTCTACTTATGACATTATTGTAGAATGGGTAAGGTATTTATCTCCTTTATGTACATCCAAGAATGTTTTCAAAGGAAATGAATACAGGAACATTATTGTAAAAATGATCAGTGTTGACCCAAGGAAGCCTGAGATGGCTCAGCACTGAACAGCTCAGTCCCTGGACAGAACATCAAGTCATTGAGAACGGGCTGATTCTCTACCTTCCATCTGCCTTCCTGCCACCTCCATGCCCTCACCCCACCAGTCCTCCCTCCACACCCACATAGCTGAAGCTGCTTCCCAACTCCTGTTCTCTCAGCTTCCACTACACCATCCCTAGAGCCTCCAACACTTCCACCTAAAAATTATACTGGACATATTGGTTTTTCTCTTATTGGGTACAAAGTCACAAAACTACCAGGTAAAGTGGCATGTTTGTTATCTGCCCATTCCAATATACCAGGGGCTGGGGCATAGCCTTGGGGGCCTTCTGCTCAGCTCTCAGAGGTTGCAGCAGGATATCCCTGAGGCTGCTCCTTCAGCTGGAAGCTCAACTGAGGAAGAACTCTCTTTTGAGCTCAATTCAGCAGCCTGCCTGAGTTCTCTCCCTGAGGCTGTGATAAGAGGCTTTCATTCTTACTGGCTATTAGCCTCAAGCTCTCACCACACAGTCCTCTCTGTAGACAGATCACACTAGATGCCTCTTCCAGATCAGCTGCAGACATGCACTTTCATCTGCAAAGGCAAGTCTTAAATGAAGTAACAAAATCCCACCTTGGCCTTATTCCATCAAATGGAAGCAAGTCACAAGCGCCACCTCACACTTACAAGGGTCACCATTGGGTCTTATAAGAATTCTGCTTCCCAAACTGACTTTCCTTATCATAACCATACATTGACCTAGACCCTCCCTTTCTCAAGCCAACCAAATCTGTATTGGCCTCATCGACAGACTTCAAAGCATGGCCTCCCATTCATGAAGCCCTAAGGATCATCCTTCAGCTCAGAGGCACTGGTTAATTCCCTTTCATTTCAAGCCCTCCCTTCCCCTCTGAACTCCCACCTTCCCATCCACTCGCAGCCCATATCTGGTCTCAGTTTCAAAGTCACTTTGTCAAGGAACTCTAAACTATTATGTCATAATTAATCTTTTGGCAGTTATGAATTTAATGCCTGTGTTTCCTTTTTTGAGTTGCAAGTGCTGTAGAAGAAACACTTCTTGCTCCCTGTTGAGTTCCTAGTGCTTGCTAAGGTCAGTGTTAGAATATACCAGGGAAGGAAATGTGTGGAAGTTATAAATGAATCCTGAAACTCCAGGGCTAATGTCCTCCTGCACCTACCCTTCAAGTGTGTCACCTGCATCTTGCTCATTCTAAAATCCAGTTGTTTCTCTCCTCTAATTCCTTCCCATCTGCAGCTTCCAGCGTGCTGACCATCTTGTCCAGATGTTCTGCCACCTTGGCTTTGATCTATAAACCATCCAGGTTGTCTTCTTCACTCGAGTCCTCCTTTTGTGAAGCTTTCTGGGACTGTGTCCCTAATGCCTGCTTCCTGTCCTTCCAGTAACATCTAAAGCCTGCACCTTGATTTAAAGCTCTTTACCTACCCAGACTCCATTTCCATCTGGAAGTTGTCTTTTCACTTCAATGACTCAGCCACACCAAACTCAGCTTGACAAAATGAATGTTCCTCCACAAAGATAAGGGACTCTTCTTAGACTCTCATCTTTGTAGTGGCATTAATGTCCCCAAATCACCCATGCTCCAAGCATCAGAGTCACTCTTCTTAGCTACTTCTGGTCACTCCCTGAATTATCTTTGACACTCACTTCTTCCTGAACTTCTAATCTGTCCCTTGGTATCCAAAGGGATTAGTTCAGGACCCTTGTGGATATCAAATCCTATGGATGTTCTACTCACGTACATAAATGGTGCAATATTTACATAAAACAAAATTGTAAATTTACTTAAAACATTATGAGAGTTTTAATGATTTTTTTTTATAACTCAACTGCACATTTCTCAAGTACAAAGTTTGGAGATGACAACATGTGTCCCAAAGTCAAAAGGTTGGACACCCCTGCATCATGCTAGACAAATGGTTCTTATACTGTATGGTTTTAAAAATGATAACAGGGCAAGAGCCTGCATGTGTTCAACACAGATGTATTTTTGTTTGATTGTTTTTGTTTGTATGAGACATGACCTTACTATGTGGTCTAAATTGGCTTTAAACTTATAATCCTCCTGCTTCCATCCCCCAGAGTGCTGGAATTACAGGTGTGTGTCACCATGTCCAACCAAATATTTTGACTCCTCAGATGTAGAGCCTATAGATGTGGAGACCTCACTGTATACCCATGGACTCTCCTGAACAAATGACCCCTCACTTCCACACACTGCTCACCACGATCTGGCTCCCACTGGTGTTTTTCTCCGTGTCGCTCCTCCATCTGCTCTTCTCCATTTCACCAGAATTGCCATTGCTTTCCAGGCTTGTCTCTGGGCCTTGACTCACTGAATTATCCCCTTCTTACAAAGCCCTTCTCATTCCTTCAGCAAGCCAATGAATAAAAACGCTTGCTTGCACAAAAGCCAGTACAAATCTGGCTTCCTCCACAAAGACCTTGTAGTGGCAAATCTGCTGTTTTGTTCATGCTTCAGCAATAGCCTCCACCACTCCTTGAGAGCTAGGGAGATGGCTAAGTGGTTAAGGCCCTTGCCTGCAAAGCCTAATGACCAGATTTTGATTCCCCAGTACCCATGTCAAGCCAGATACACAGTGGCATGTTTATAGAGAATCCCTTTGCAGTGGCTAGAGGCCCTGGTGTGTACATTCTCTCTCTCTCTCTCTCTCTCTCTCTCTCTCTCTCTCTCTCTCTCTCTCTCTCTCTCTCTGCTTGCAAATAAATAAATAATATTTTAAAAATAAATAAAATTCCTTAGGCATAATCCTCATAACATGGTTGTATGCATAGGGTTATTTATTTATTTATTTATTTGGAGGTGCTAGTCAATTTAATCTATGCTGTATCTCCCATGGTGAGCACAATGCATTCTCCTAGCAGTGTGTTAGAAGAAATGCTTTTGATGGGGTAAGTGTGTATAGTGTGTGTGGAGTGTGTGTGTAGAAGGTATAAATGTGTGTGTGCAGATGAACAAGCACCTTGTGCACCTGTGTGAGGCCAGAGGAGAGCGATGGGTACCTGTCCTCCGATACTGCTCTTCTGCATTCTCTTTGAAATGCAGTCTCTCATCCAGCCAGGAGCTGACATTTTTTTTTCAGCAGTCTGGCTAACCAGAAAGATATAACAATTTTCCTGTCTCTGACGCAAGCAGAACTAAGGCTACAGGCACATATGGCCATGGCCAGCTTTTACATGAGTGCTGGGATCAAACTCAGGCCCTCTCAGGCTCTCTCATGCTTCTGCCATAAGGGGTCTTACCTGCTGTGGCATTTCTTAACCACTGAGCCATGTCTCCAGCCAAAATATTTTATTTATTCATTTTCGAGCAGAGAGAGAGACACAGAGAGAGAGAGAGAGACAGAGACAGAGAGAGAGAGAGAGCTCGAGGGCCACCACCTTGTGGGTCTGGCCTATGTGGGTCCTGGGGAATTGAACCCAGGGCCTTAGGCACTGGAGGCAAATGCCTTGCTGTGGCATTTCTCCAGCCCCAGAAATTCTTATTTTAAAGGCTCAAGGTGGCCCCAGTAAAAAAGTGCCCCTTCCCTAATTTCTTAGAACTGCTCTGGTCGGATTGGAATGGCCCAGGCTTGTCTCTACCAGAAATCTTTATCTCCAAATTACAAGCAGGAAATCTAGAGGAGGAAAATCTGTGGCTAGTAGAAAACAAGCTCTCAACCCAAACCACTGGTGGCCTTATTAAAATTAACAAGCGGCAGAGAAACACGAAGCTGAGAAGCTGGGTTTCTTGTTATTATTCAGCAGAGAGAGAGAGAGAGAGAGAGAGAGAGAGAGAGAGAGAGAGATATCTTTCCCAGGGAGAAGCTAGAAGCTGGCTTTAATGAGCAGCAGGATGAGCAATTGGAAGAGGAAGGGCGGGAGGAGGCTGAGATCTGGGGCAGAGAATTCATGGATATTCCTTAAAACGGAAAAGATTAGGTGAGTGTGACGCAGTCTTGCCAAAGGTGTCAAAGCCTCCCAAGAGCAAAAGAATACCTCACAACCAGGGCATCCAGAGATGGCATAGCTCAGCTAATCACATGACGTCTTTCTCTTTTTCCCTTGATATTTTTAATGCTGCAGTTAAAAATGTTGTACCCTTTGGCCTGAGAAGGACCTACCTCTGCAGAGTGGGCCATCCCTCCAGCGAGCACACCTCTGTGTCTCAGGGCCTCCCTTGTTTGGTGGGAAGAGAATAACAGTATTTGATCCACAGGGTTCTTTTTTTTTTTTTTTCCTGAGGTCGGGTCGAGCTCTAGTCCAAGCTGACCTGGAATTCACTATGTGGCTTCAAGCTTTCCTTGAACTCACAGCCATCCCGAGTGCTGGGATTAAAGGCATTCTGCACCACCATCCTGGGCCACAGGGTTCTTAAATCTATGGGGTAAAAGTGAAACCATCTGGGCACAGCATGCCTGTTAGGGTTTGAATCTAAACATCCCCAGAAGACTTGTGTGTTAAAGGCTTGGTAGCCGACTGATGGGCTCTGGGGAAACAATTCTTCATGAAGACTCTGACCTCATCCCTGAATCAATCCATTCGTGGATACATCATATCATACACGGTGCATTGGGAGGTGAGGGAAATCTCAAAGGAGGGGCCTAGTTGGAGGAAGTAGGTCATGGCAGGTATGCTCTGGAAAGGTATATGTTGTTCCTAATTCTCTCCCTCCCCTCCCTCCCTCCCTCCCTCCTTCCCTTCCTCCCTCTCTCTCCTCCACTCCTTTCTAGCTGCCATGAGGTAAGCAGCCACCTCCCTCACTATGAGCCCATAGCAGAGGAGCAAGCCAACTAAAGACTGAAATGTCTGAAACAGTGAGTCAAAATAAGGCCTTCCTCTTTTTAAGAGTTTTTTTTTTCAGGTATTTGTCATAACAATAGACACTAATACCTGAACTCTAACATTACAGAGCTTTTTCTTTTTATCAATGTCTTCACTATTTGCTAGACATTGCAATGACATTATTACATGAGTGAAATGCATTCCAAGTGTTTAAGGGGGAAAGGGAAGAGTCAGCTGTGACACAAGGAAGGGCACGTGAGGGAGAGACAGGTACAGTAGTACGAAGTGCCTGGAGCTGACATCTACTGCAGTCCAAGGTTCACTCATCCCTTTCTGCACCTGGGTATGTCATCGCCCTCTGACACTGTCACAAACACCTGAGCCAATCAGCTTACAAAGAGGAAAGGCTGGTTCCGGTGACAGTGTTGGAGGTCCCAGTCCATGAGGGGTAGCCCTCATCTTTGGAGCCTATGAGGAGATGGCACATCGTGCAGGAGCACGCCACCCACTTCGTTGCTGGAAAGTAAAATTTAAAGAAAGATGAGAGGCATCAGGATGTCCCAATGACCTAAGACCTCCTACTGGGGCCCACCTCTTAAAGGTGTCACCACCTAATGAAACTTCCCTAGCAACCATGCCTCTAACACATGGATTGGGTTTTGAGAGACATTTAAGAGCTAAACTGAAATGCCAGGGGCTGTGGCATGTGCAAGGTCCTGGGTTCTGGGTTTAATTACTAACACACCCTGAGGAAGGGAGGGAGAGGGAGAGAGAGAAAGAGAAAGAGAGAGGGGGAGGGAGAGAGAGATCCACTAGGAACTTCAAGTCATATCAGCCCCACAGGAATCAATGTCTCTCAAGGCACAATTGGCTCCAGGTGGAGTTACTGGCTAATTCCTGCCCTGAGCACTGAGCACTGAGAACAGAACCGTTCTCACCAATGTGGGCCTATAATTTTTTTATACTGCATTGAGCAAACAAACTCCTTTTCCTCCGTGACGTATACAGGCCCAGACACACTGCCCAGAATTTCTTTTCATCCTGTTCCACTCTATTATTTCATACGACATCATGGTTCTTCTATAAAGTCAGTAGTATACTGTAAAGCTTTTTCAAAAATAAAAATAAAACCCTCTCTCAGTTACAGAGTAATGGGAAGGAAACCTGAGTTTGTGGCATACGCTCTTTCCATGAAGCTGGGAAGAGACACATCGACCTAGGTCTTGTGAGCTATATGCTTGGCTCCCACACACCACTGGCACCCCTAGAATCCCACAGGTAGGCCCCTCTGCAGTCTTTATCTCCAGAACATATGTTACTTTTTCTTTAGCTTTCTATCTTCTTTCTTCATGCAGGCCATTTAAAAATGAGTCACCCTGGGCTTGAGTGATGGCTCAGTGGTTACAGCCTTCTTTTAAAGGTTCACCTCCCAGTACCCATGTAAAGCCAGATGCACAAAGTGACCCG
This sequence comes from Zapus hudsonius, assembly GCA_004024765.1. Taxonomy (NCBI): domain Eukaryota; kingdom Metazoa; phylum Chordata; class Mammalia; order Rodentia; family Dipodidae; genus Zapus; species Zapus hudsonius. Next base: position 28,485 of record PVHP010008733.1, read on the forward strand.
TGCCTTGGAGTTCATGTGCAGTAACAAGAGGCCCATTCTCTCTCCTCTCTCCTCTCTCTCTCTCTCTCTCTCTCTCTCTCTCTCTCTCTCTCTCTCTCTCTCTCTCTCTCCCTGAATATATATATATATATATATATATATATATGAAATGAGTCGGAAGGTAAATCCTGGTGTCAGGGAATCTAGGTCATTGTCAAGGTGTCCAGGGCTGACCCTTGCAGCCCCTCAGGCTTTGCAGCACACAATTCCAGAACCATTCACATAGCTTTGTACAAAATGAGGGCTCTGGAAGTGTCCTCATTGGATGATAACACCTTTCTGGGTCAAAGGCAGAAAGGTAATAACAAAGACCCTATCCACCAGTGAATTTTCAGCTTCAGCCACTTCTCTAACTGCTGAAAAAAATCTCAGTTCTCACTAAGCAAAATTCTTAAAGAAGGTGACAAGGACTTTGGCAAGTCATAATTTATACTCTCTTCTCCAAAACAACAGTTGGAAATTGACTGGAAGTTGCCTAGCTCCCTACCTTTAAATCAATTCATTCCTTGATTTAATAATCCAAAAAACTAGTGAAAATCCAGAGTCAAGATGACTTATTCTAAGGTGTCAGACCTGAGATTCTGTAAACTGGGCTGGACACAAACTGAACTGAACAAAAGATTATAGCACAGAAAGTGACCAAGACAAGAAAGGTAGCGATTGTACCATTTACAAAGATTTGTCCCTATTCAGAAAGGAGCATGTCTGCAGACAAACCTTATATGCTAATGGCTACCATGAATTTCACACTGACTATAGGCCAGGATCTCAGTCATGAGAGCAATTTCGTGAGGCAAACTTTATTAGCTCCCATTTGTAGATGGGCACTTAAAGTTTTGGAGACATTAAAGAACATGCTCAAACCTGCACAGCTAGGAAACACACTGCAGAGCTCTTTCTCAACCCCTGGGCTATAGCAGAACTCTGGATCTCTGGGCAAGCAACAGTGGTGGCTGATCTCTGGGTGGGTGGAGAGCTGCAGCATGGGGGGATGCTCGGGAACAAACTCACCAGCAGGGACCCAGAGAGACAGATGGCCCAGCTACCCAAAGAATGTGTGGAGCTCACCCATTGCCTGGCCCCTACAAAGCACACTGCCCTAATTAGAGAGCAGAGCCCAGACTCCAAATGATCCTGGAGAATTCTAACCTTCTGGTCTTCAGTAGTAGTTGGGTGCTATTTCTGGAAGCAAGGGTGACAACTATCAGAAGTTTTATTTTCTCCTTCTTCTTGACAGGGTCTTGTGGTAAAAATGGAAGTCCTAGAGAAGTCAGTGGGGCATGGACACCTTGCAAAAGTTAGTGGAGATGGTGAATCCTGGTGAATCACTGAGGAAAGCCTTTTTGGTGGAATGGGGGCAGGGAAGGGGGTGGAATAGGATAATATGAGGGGAATGAGACTGGCATATTTGTCCTTAAAACAAAGTTTCTAATTAATAAAAATTTTTAAAAGTTGGGGAGAAGGAAAACGAAAGGAGACTTGTTAGTGGAGGGGGTACTGCTCCTTACAATCCTTATCTAAGAGGGGAAATTTCAATCCTAAACTCACATCCTCCAAGATAAGGCAAAATATGGGATTTGAGGATACAATGTCCTCAGAAAAATCTTGAGGAATTCCCCCTTGTTTCAATCCAGGGGTAGTGAACAGCCCCGGACACTGACCAGCCCCAGGTCCTGCTGTTTGTTTATTCCCATTGAAACCTTGAACAAACCAAGCCTACAGACTTTGGAGATAGTAACAAGTCTTATTCCCCTTGGGTCACAGACCAGGATTCAATAAACTAGGGGGGTAGGATCTCTCAATTTCTCTGTGAGCTCAGAAAATACGACCCTGTCCAGGCAGGCTTTGGGAAATAACATGGCTAATTTCCCTGTGCTTTGGTTTCCAGAGCCAAAATACAGACATCCTGGCAAAGGGTTCAGGGTCTGAAGTAAACACACATTCCAAAAGAAATTATTAAGAAGAGCTTGAGCGTCGTGGCAATTGGAAAATTCATGACATAAACAATGTCTTCTTCAATGACTGTCTGACCAGGCAAAGGTAACAGATGGCTTAGGGGCTCCTCCTCATTCCCACACAACTTCAGGTGTCCTAGAAATTCCTTTCTACCTCAAATACCAAGAGGGACTAAGGGAAATTATTTTCTGAACTCAGAGAGATGAAATAAAATAAATGCTAGTGACTAATAAGATACGGGCAGGGTTGAGGAAAACTACAAGGTGGACTTGTACAGTTGAGAAAATGACTGAACCGTCGTAGTGCTGGCGATGGTTCTGACTCATTAGTGCACGCACCACGACATCTGATCGTGCCTGTGGTCTGCAGGCCACAGTTCCCTGGCTGAGCCACCAGGGCCTTCAGCCAGTCAGAGTGTGCAAGAGAGCTCTTCCTGGCAGCAGGTCTGCAGGCTAACAGTCTCTGAGCTCTGCAGTCAAAAGCCATGTGGGGACATGGCAAATCCAAACCTCTTGGCCTCCACCTGGAAGCCACAGCTCACATCTGGCCATCCTCCCTCTGGCCAGATCTGATTTCTGTTTGGGAGGGGTGGAAGGCACTCCATCAAGGTCCCTGATCTGCAGATAATGACTTTTGGGGGAGATCTTAAAAGAATGTTCTTAAGTCAAGTCATACAATCAATGTTTTTCAAGGAAGGGGGAAACTGAGCCCCTCACTCTTTGTCCTGCTTTCCTGTCACAGCTGCTCAAAGCCTGGCCAGCACAGGCCAACTTGGACAGAGGGCTCATGCCCAGGCTCTGTTGGAACATGACCAGCTGGGATACCTGCCTGGCTGGGCTACCCTCCTTCTGACCCTGTTTGTTTTATTTTCTCCAAAGAGCCCTGGATAAGAATGAGGTCAATTAGAAATCACTTCTTTTCACAGCCTAGGCAGTGATGAGGGTGAGGAGACAGCAAGAAGGGAATATTTACATTTCTCCCCTTTGCCCCAAGTGATTTCCACATCTCATTATGAAAGACATTCTGGAAGGCCTTCCCAGTTATTCTGAGGTATCTTATCCACCAACTCTTTCTGAGTCTAGTTCATCAGCCCAGCATCTGGAGAAAGCTCACATCCAGAACCTTCTTCCTTAGTCAAGAGAGTCTGGTAACATGGGAGTCTCTGGTCCTCAGAAAAGGCTTATTTAATGCTCTCAGCTGATTTTCTCACGGGAAAAGCAGCTTTCTCCTTTCAGAACCCAGGGCTCCCACCCAGATCTTCCCTTTGGTGTTTCTGTGTGCTTTTCTCATTTATTTTTAATTTCATCTTAATCTCTTTTTTTTCCCATCAACCATGACCTTCACTTCATTTTGAGGTCACCTCTCAAGAGACAGATGTGGGACTCTGGCAGTATTGCTTAAGGACTTAGGGTTCCAGAGTAAGTGGTACATTTTTTTAAGTCATTGTCCCCCTCGTGATTCAATATAGACGTGTCTAGGTTGGATTCCCCAAGATGTTCAAAGTGAATAATTTTAGGTGAGCTTGTCAGGGCAAGATGGGGGAGGGGAGAATAACCCTCAGGGAGATGGGTGGAGACGTTTCTCAAGAACAAAACATGGTTCTGGATTCCTGGACCAAACCAAGCAGTCTCACACTGCCATTACTGCTTAGGTAAGTGTTGGAAACTTTCCTTTTGTGAGCTTACTTTCTTCATCTGTGCAGTAATAGAATTGGACTATATAACACCTCGTCCTGCTTTGAAATCCTGAGCCTCTAATGCACCCTCTTAGCCCTAGATGCTCTTCAGTCTTTGCCTTCATCATGGCCCTAGATTAAGATTAAGAGCTATGAAGAGAGACACTCCATCTCTGTGGGGCACTATGTAAATGTGCCCTGTGGTGAATGTAAATGTAAACGTTTGGTGTGACTCAACCTTATAGGTGTTGATTGCACACCTGCTCACAGAGCCCCAGCTGGGATCCATAGAGATACAGTAGTGAGAAAGCAGAAAACCTCTTTGAAGGAGCTCAATCTAGTGGGGCTGACAAGCTCAATCATGGACAATGGACAAAAGACAGAGAATGCTGGGAAAACAGGAGTCATCTCAAGGAGACACAGAAGGAATTGGGGAAGAAGTAGGGTGTCATCAAGGTTTGATTTGTTGGTGTGCTGAGGAGATGGAAGACGGCAGTGGAGGCAGGAAAAGCATAATAACGACAAGCACAAGAGTCAGGTGCGCTCTCGGAATGATGGGTCTGGTTGAGGGTTGGGAAATGGACAAGAATGGCATGAGCAGGAAGGCTTTGGGTACCACTCTGATGGAAGGAACTGTTCCACACGGTCATGGTGTTGGGTTCCCTGAGACTCGGCATTTGCCAGAATGCCCTCCTCACAGCTCTTCTCCTCCAACTATCTCCGCCACATTGGACCAGAAGCATTCCATGTCCCAGGAAGGAGGATGTGTCCTTTTCCAACCTTGTGCTCAGTGTGGCCTCAATGCCAAGGAAGAGCCAGGTCCAATGAAAGCCTCAAACAACCTAGGCTTGTATGTCATTGTGAAGCTCCTAGACAGTGGTAGTCAAGAAAAAACCATACTGCAAGGAGCTAGCTCAGTTAACAAAGCGCTGGCTGTGAAGTATAAGGACCAAAATTTCATCCTCAGAGTCCACATGAAGGAAGCGGGCATGGTAGTACATGGTTTATGATTTGTAATACCAGCGCCGGGGAGGTGGAGATAAGTGATCCTTGGGGTTTGCTGACAAGCCAAGTTAGCCTAATCAGCTAGAACTAATCCAGACCAATGAGGGACTCGCTCTTAAAAATATACTAGACAGCATTCCTGGATATTGTCCAGTGTTGTCCTCTGACCTCCTCAGGTATGCGCACATACATGTACCCATACATGTATGCATACATACATACATACATACATACATACATACATACATACATACATACATACAAAAGAAACAATACTTCAGTATGTTCCTCCATGGGGACAGCCAACCCAATTGTGCCACCCTAATGGTAGCCACTGAAAAAGAGAGAAGAGGTCATTAACAAGGTGGTGCTCAAATGAGCACTAATCTGCCTGTTGCACAGAGCCTGAACATTCCTCACTGATTTTTTTTTTTGGTGCATCTCAAAGGTGCATTTTGTGTGTGTGTGCATCTTGGAACCAAGGACTATGGTGCACCACCACCCCCACACACACACACCCCTAAGTGGCAGACTAGTTTCCTATTCAAACCACCAAGGCAGCTCTAGCCCAGACCAGGAGGAAGATCTGCCAGGGAGGCTATCAGAAGCTTCTTTGGCCAAGGCCCATCCCACACACCCTGAGCAGGTTATCTCTAGCAGTGATTAGGAACCAAATAGCTCCCTTCTCTATCAGCTGCAAACCCTCCTTGTGGGCAGTGAGACACCCCAGGCCCAGGAAACCCAGAGCTTGGCTGACGGCTCAATTATCGAGAAGCGTCTCCCCTGCATATCGCCTCCCCCACCCCTCCTCCTTTTGCCTTTTATTGCTCTTGGCAGCAGAGTGGGGGTGGAGGAAGAGGTCGAACTTGTTGAAAGTGGAAGGGGGAGAAAATTGTTCTCATCTGAATAAATAAGGTCAGCTGTTGCCAGAGGGAACAATCCCCCTGTGGTGAGCTCCCTTAGACAAGCCAGCACACTGTTGGGTTGACATGGGCACTTGAACTTGGGCCAGTGCTATCTGGGTGAGTCTGGACAGAGCTAACAAGCAGATGTGGCATGGCCCATCCCCATGGCTTTGGAATGTCCCAAGGGGAGATGAGACAGCACGGTGGCAAGGAGGGGTACACAGAAACTCCAACACACCCTGTGGCTGGTGTCCTGCTGTATCCATGAAGGAAGAGGAGGTCATCTCTAAGCACTGGCTACCAGAATCCAGTTTGTTCCTTCTGCCCCCTTAAGCATGGGGCTCATGGGCAGAGTCTCTAGCTCCCCCTTCTTCTGGAGCTCTGAGAAGAGGCCCATGCCTCACTACCAAGGAAGAGCCAGGTCACCCTATCAAACAACTAGCCTGCCCCTCAAATTCAAAAAGCATTTCCATCCTGAGATCTGTACCTAATGGGAAATGAAAGTGTAGCCGTGAAGGGAGGGGTGGGGTACTATGGAGAATGAGTGGGGAGAAAGGAAAAGAATCCATGTGAGAAGCTGGATAATGCATTAGCCCTGGCCTGAGATAGGCTCTTCTTCCCGCTTCCTGGGAGATGAGCTAGATGGCTTCAGCCAAGCCCAAGTCTCAGGTCTAAGGTGTCACCGGGCTACATATTACCTGAGTTCCCTTCAAACTCACAGCAAATATTCAATTTAAAAACAGAAACATTAAGTAATTTACGGTCCTGTTTAGGGCCCCATACGTCCAACTCAGATGCACTCCCAAAAGAGAAGTTTCTACCAGCAACCCCTTTCTGGCGCTACTTCCCCTAAAGGTTCCCTGAATCTCTTTGCTCCAGAGATGGAAAGAGAATTCTCATTCTCACACCTACAGATGCTGCTGCACATAGTTAGGAGAAGCGCTCAAAGAGATGAAGACTGGCCAGCCATGTTTCTGCCTCCAAGGAGCAGAGAAAATCAGCAGGTCAGGCCCTGACAGGTGCAAGAAGAAACAGTTCTGTACTGACTCCTCCCCCATGAAAGAAGAGGCTGATAATAGAGGACCATTGGCTGAAGTTCCCATCCAGGCAAAGATCCCTTTACTCTTCCATGTTTGCAGCTCACAGGTGCAGCACATGGATGACTTGTCTTCACTAATCCTCACAAATTCAGGAGGTGGCATGAGCGTCCCTGTGCAGATGGGAAAGACACAGGTCAGATTAATGAGGACACGCTGCACATCTGTCATCTTTGGAATGAAGGTATTAGGGAATAGTGACGAGTGCAAAGGACCAAAGGGAAGGAGGCTTTGGTTCCTCAGGGTCTACTTTATATCCCCCTCCCTCCATATTCAATTCCTCTTTCCTCGGCTCCTCGTCAAACATCCACAGCATTATCTGTGCTTTCCCGGCCAGAACTTGCAGCTGCAATCTAGCAACAACAGCAAATTCTTAAGATGGTGAGAAAGGGTTGAGGGTCATTTCATCTGCTTGTCATTTTCCAGATGGAGAAACTGAGGCTCAGAGTGTTGAAATGGGTTGTCTGTGTTCACGTAGCTTACTAATAGAACCCAGGTTAGAACCCGATGTCCTCACCACATGGGAATTAGGTAGTCCATCTGGACCTATAGGAAGAACCAAGGAGTGGCATGTTTCCAACACAGCCAATCCCTCTGTCCTCAGTGTCAAGGCTGTATGCCTTCGAAGTCAGAAGCTGAGCCTGCAAATCTCTGATATGTATGTCAGAGGCATTAATTCCAACTGGAAACCTTCTGCTGCAGGCTTCTCAGACAGCTTCTGCCCCTCCCCCTTTTAATGAACCACCTCTGGGGTCCTGAGCCCTTTGACATAACTAACTCTAGGACCTGCATGAGGAAGAGCTCCTGTCTAGGCTGAGGAAAGGCTGCCCAGCACTAGGGATTTGTGTCTTCTGCCCCTGTAAGCATCGTTCACTTGACCGACCCTTGCAAGGTCTGCTGTTCCCCAGATCGTAGGCTAGAGCTAGGCCACAACATGTATGAAACAGAAAGCCACCTTCAGAGAGGCTTCATTCGATCTGGGAAGCAAACCACATCTACATCATCAGGATAAACTCCATGAGTCCAAGGGATGGAACTTCATTAAAGTGATCGGATTCCAGCCTGGCAGGTCAACTAGGCCCAATTCAATGACCCAAGGCTATAAATTTATTGAGGACAGGGAATTTGTCCACTCCTCTCTGTGACCTTTTGCCTCTCTCAGAGCCAAACATACTGGCCAACACACAAAATCATACAAATAGTTGTTGAATAGGAAAAAAATTGAATGACTCTCCCATACCCCTTCATTCTCAACAGTCTAGTTCCCCTTTTTAAAGTGCTGCTCATTTTTTCTCTTCCCCAGTCTCTTGGAATTGCAATTATCCTTAAAAGCTGAAAGAATGAGTGTTACTTGAAAAAGCTGCAATGGAGACAAAGTGAGCCTTGGAGGGAGCTGGCCCCTGAGCCTCTGGGCTCACTTCTTCTGACGTCTGACTCCTCTTCCTGGAAAAGTCAGTCAATTCACTGTTTACCATGGGCTTCTGGTATGAAAACAGAAGGCACAAACATTGCCTTTCAAAGATTATCATCCACCTTAGATGATAAATTTGGCATGCATGTACTTATCAAAGACCTACAACACATGACAAAATTTCTGATCAGGGAGTTTATCTAGAAAGGAATGTATGAAGACATTGAACTATAGAGGTGACCAAGACAGTTCAAGCCTTCTAGGGCAATGCTAGAGTAAGGATATGCGTACCTGGTGTATTTCAACAGAGCAACAGGCTATCCACCTTATCTCATTTAATGCACCCCACCGTCATGTGAAGTTATTATTATTCTCATTTCATAGATGAGGAAACTGAGGCCCAGAGAGATTAAGTGATTTACTCAGAATCATGATAGAACTTTAAAGCACATACACACATCACTGTACCGTGTCCAAGAAGGCCCTGGTGCCAGTCATCTGGAAAACATATAAAGCAATAGCCTTTGCTGTTCAAAAACAATCCCTCACAGTGTTTTTAATGATTATAAAGCTTGGCTTCTCTTATCATCTTCCCTGCAAGAAGACTCCATGGAGTGAACAGTTCTATCTTCTAAGTGAGCTGTACTTCCATGGAATTCTCCCAACAGTAAGCATTACATCATGGTACTCACATTGCAGATGAGAAAACTGGGGTGCAGTAAACAACCCAAATCATACAATCACTAAGAGGCAGAGCTAAAAGTCCAAGTGAAGAGCCATTGCTTTGATGCGTGTGTGAAGATTCAGCAGTAATTGTGGAGAGAAAGTAAGTGGGCTTTGGTGTCAGGTGCTAAATGAAGGGAATCAGGCCAGGAGCTGTTGGATGGAAGAAAGACAAGGCCTCATGGGAAGTCATGCCTGGCTGGCTCTGTGGGCAGCCCAAGGAAAGGACATACAATCTCAAGGTCACAGCTCTTGCAGATCCAGCAGCAGGCTTCATCTGGACCCATCCCACCTTCTGAGCACCCAAATGGCAGCTGCAGTCCCCACAGATCTTCTGTCCCTACAAAGTGATGGATGCCAGATGCTTATCCTTCATGGGAGGAAATGTATCTTGGAATATGATCTCTCGTTAGAGTATATGTTGCTGCTTTTATAAGTTGTGAGTGGAATCCCACAGACTTCTGCCTTCCTTCCCTCCCCCTCCGCATTCATTCCCAGCTCAGTGTTCCTTCATAAATCATCAGTGGACAGAGCCAAGTTCTACTTACCCTCTGTAAGTCTGAGGGCATTTCTTCCAGGTGATAAACTGGATTTAGACAGCTTCACAAAGCCCAGACATGGCCAAGATTGTGAAGGTGAAATACTCATTGAGCCCTGTCCTGTCAAGGAGAGGAATGTATGGTATAGGCTCAAAATGGCATGTGTCCCACCCATTAGTGTCAAAGGGAGAATTACTTTTGTCAGGGACTGGAGCTGAAGGCAGGCTAGATGATCATATTGGTGCTTCCCACCTAACTCCCAGAAAGAACTAGAACACCACAGGCTCTATTTCAGCCCCAAGGCCCTACCTAACGTATAAGGTGGACAGCACCTACTGGCACACTCTTCACCCTTCCTGCACATGCTCTGGAGGTGGCTGACACACTGTGCCTGTCACAGGTGAGCTGCTCACAGGGATCAGAGCCAGAGCCCAGGACATCCTGCAGCATCTGGCATTCCTTCCCTTTAGCAGGATTTCACTCGCATCTACCTATGGAGTCACTACTTTGTGACACTCCAGGAAATGGTGGACATTCATGGGATATTCAAGTTTGAAAAATAGAAGTAGTGTATTTCCAGGAAGCTGGGGTAAGAGAGGGTACAAGTCCATTAATGTCTTTCTTTTCTCAAAAGCTGTGTGCTGCTTGTGGTACCTAACAAAGCTGGGACAGAGCTATGGGTCCTCCCCTCATTCTGAGGGCTACAGAGTGAGAATGGAAGGAGTCAGGCCGCCCAGTTCCCCAGAGACTGTGCTCAGGAAGACCACAACCCTGTGCTACTCCTATGTCCACACCCCTCTGTGATTGACAGAGGGCAGGTGACAAGAGCCAGAGGATCTGGGTGCCTCCCAATGTCACGCATATCTACCCTGGCATCCACTCCACATTTATCTTACTGACAAGACCAATGTCACAGAAAGATGGGAAAATATTCAGCCCCAGAATAAGCTGTGTATGGGAAAGTCCTTCTGAAATGAGTTATTATCAGACAAAATGAAAGAGGAAGAAGAAAGTTATATGGAGGGAATGGAGGGAAAATACAGCCTTTGCAGACAGCTGGATGTGCAGTCAAACCTCTCTCTGTCCAGCTATGTGGCCTTCAGCAAGTCACATGCTTTCTCTGAGTTCCCCTTCGTCACCTACAAAATGGGGATAGCACATCTGTCTGGTGGGGCATGAAGGTTAACACGGTCCCAGTGTCTCCTGGGCCATGGTGAGTGTCTTCTATCATTGTTACCTAGAGGACAAAGGAATGCAGGCTAACACTAACAACCACACTACCTGCAGAACTGGACAACTCCCCACTGTCCACCAGACTCCCTTAGCATTCACATGCCCATGGTAACCATGGCACTCCCTAGAATGTTTAATGCTTCCTGCAAAGCTAAGAAACTCCAAACAGAGCCTAGTCATCCTGGGCTTGGCAAGAGCCTGCCTCACGTTTCCCACATTATTTCCTCCCTGGCTCATGCTGCTGTTGTCTCTGTGCACACCTTGGACTTCACCACTGAGCTCTCTGCCCTGCTGTCTACTCAGGAAGTGGGAGAGGAAGGAATGCAGCAATTATTTCCAATAGAAAGCCTCACGGCAATTATTTCCAATAGAAAAAGTAATAGATTGCTATATTCAGAAGGTATAGATTCCAAATACAGAATTTATTATACAATAAATGTACATTAAGTCTGGTATGCTCTATAATTACTTTTCAGATGGTACATATGTTTTATACACTCTTCTAGATATGTGATGCATTCCACACTTATTTAAAATGCTGAAAGCAGTTAACCTTCTAGTCCAAACCCTCAATCTACTTCCCCTGAAGGAACTACTAAGAATAGTTTCCTGTGCACACGTCCAGAAATTTTCTATTCATATATAAATACACACACTGAACTGTCACTCAAGTAAAAGAAGTGCACTGTACACAGCATCCTTTGCCTTCATTCATTGATTCATTTATTTTACTAGAGACTGAGCGCAAATGCTCGGCCACTGAGCTATCTCCCCAGCTCTCTTTTTAATTTGTTTGGACATAGGGTATCATTAAGTTGCCCAGGCTAACCTGGAACCTGCCCTGTAGCCCAGGCAGGTCTTGAGCTTACAGTCCTGCTGCCTCAGCCTTTAGAATTGATTACAGGCCTGTGCCACCTGAGTAGTCTCGTTTTATTTTTGTTGTTCTTTGTTTTATTTTTTGAGGTTGGGTCTGGCCCAGGATGACCTGGAACTCACTTACTGTGTAGTCCCAGGCTGGCCCTCAACTCACAGTGATCCTCCTTCCTCTGCCTCCCAAGTGCTGGGATCAAAGGCATGCAACAAAACACCCAGTCTCTTTATTTTATTTTTTAATTATATTTTCTATCTTGAAGATTTTGTTTAGTGTCTACACATACAGTGCTACCTTATTCTTTTTGATAGCTGCGTGGTATTCCGTTCCTTGGACATCCTTTGATTCTTTAGCCCAATCCCAACTGAGGAACAGCTACGTGGTTTTCAGTCCTTGCCTGCTACTAACATTATTACAGTGGCTATTTTACCCATGTTGACCTGCCTATGTGTGTCACTCACTATGTTTATAGCATAAATTCCTAGAATTTTGAGTTGAAGGCCAAATTGGTTCCCCAGTTTGTGACATTTGCTAATATTCAGCACTAGCACTGGATGTAGGCTTATGTCTTCCCTGCCACTATTCACGGCTACAATACTATGTGTCAATACAATGCATGTAAATGCATCATGCATGGTGACGCTCCATCAATATCCAAAATGCCACACTCCAGGCGGCCACCTCGTCAGAGGTCCTCCATTCATCCACCCATGACACCCTGCTGGGTCATATCTTGTTACCCCTTAGGCATGCTTTCTTCCACTGCCCTAGGCTGTCTCATCATTGACTGCAGAATGGAACTACTTTGCTCCATTCCCACTTTCTGAGCATCTTGCACAAAGTAAGATCTGCAGGGTTGAGTCTGGTTCCTGGACTTATGGCAGAGCTCTGGCCATGGGGCTGGGCTCTGCCCTGGCTTCCCACAGTATGCTATGGCATCTGGTTGCTTTCTTGCCCCTCATCTTGTGTTTCTCAGGAGCTCAGAACATTTCTGGCCAATTACAGAATGTATATCCCTGGGAACTTGAGCCTCAGCAGGAGAGATCTGATGGTGGAATTGTATTGGGTTTCACTTTAGGGAGGGGAAAATGAAGAGTTAGTCTTTTTTTCCTTTACTCTAAGCTGTCCCAGGATAATGTGAGCAGATATCTAAAAGGAGTGAAAGCCAAATCCAAGCCCAGGCCCCTCAGAGTCCCAGGGAGAGGTGGCTGTGTTGCCACAGTGTTCAGAGCACTCTCTTTGGAGTCTCTGGTCACAGTCCCCCTACACTTGATTTGGCTCCATGGTGAGGACCTGGGTTGTAAGAGAAAGCCTTACAGGCTTTGGCAAACTTTTCTTCAAACAAGCTTGACTGATGAAAACTTAAAAACCAAAACAGAAAATGTGTCTTAGCTGACTTGGCTCCAGGTCTGTTATCCACAGGCTCCACCCCAGTCTGTCTTCCCCAGCCCTGGGAATGGGAGGGAGACAGGCTGGAATTCCTCTAGGTTTATCCCAGAGGGGGCACTGCTGTGTGGATGCCTGCTCCTCCCCTTCCCTCTCAGCCCTCAACAAGCAGAAGACCAACCACTTGCCACCTTCAGCCTTGGACTGGGTCTGAGCTCCAGCTGGGGGCTGAGGGTCTGCCTTCCAGTTTCTGTCAGCCCTTCCGCCAGCAAGGGGAGGTCACGGTGTGGATGGGCACCAAGGCTGTAAGCAAGTGCCGAATGACAGGACTCATGGCTCCATCCAGAGTGCCTCTCCCAGGAGATGTCAGGACCCCAGGTTCATGTCAGCCACTGAAGGAAACTTCTTCAGACTTCCTGCCTCAGTCTCACCCTCTGATGGTCCACAATCTCAGTGTTGTCTTTTTATTTTCATATCTTTATGTGTTTCTCTTCCTCTCTCACTTGTTCCCACCATTCTCCCCACATTGTCCTCCATCATCATCTTCCTTCCAACCTCATCAATTTCTGACTTTCTGAATACTAGGAATCACTCACTGTGCTCCAGCGACCAAGCAAAACCTTCACAGGGCAGCTCAGCCCCTTCCAGGGCATTGGCATTTATGAAAAAGGATGTTGAGATGAATGTGTCTCGCTCACTAGTCCCCAGAGACTCAGAGCACGAAGCCAAGGGCAGGCCTATCTCCTCCTCCATGGTTTTCCAAGCTCTGCCTCCCTCTTTCTTCTTCCTCCTTGTTTCCTAGACTAACTAAACATCTTTGACCCCTCTACCCTGCTATGAATTCTCTAATGCCTCTCCGAGGTATTAATGGACCACAGAGGGCCATGATGTTAATACAGTGCGTGGATGAACACTGACAGACTGGCCCAAGCAGGAAAGAAAGTTCTCTCTCAAAGCAGAGGAATGCAGTCAATAAGAGGACAGAAGGTAAGGTGTCATAGACAGCTGCATTAGGCAGGGCTCTCTACAGAATAGAACCTAGTGAATATATACATCACAAAGGGACTTATTAGACTGACTTGGCTTATGTGATAGAGGCTGGGTGGTCCAAGAATGACCATCTGCACTCTGGACAGGCTGAAATCCTAGTAGTTGTTAAGGCTACAGAGTCGGATGCCTTACCATTCTCAATCTGGCTGGAAGATACCTGGAGAGTTGCTGAGATTGAGTCCATGTCGGAAGGCTGAAGAAGCTGGAGTCCAGTGAAAGCAGAGGATGACAGCAGCAATGACAGACACACGTGCTTGGGAGAAGCAAAGGCAGGTGCTTTCTCCTGGGACCTCCTGATATCCAATCAGTTCATCAGAAGTCACCCACTTTGAGGATGTCTTCCCCACTCAGTTTCCTCTCAGTACACACCCTCAAGACACATCCAGAGATATCAAGTTGACAATCAAGACCAACTATCCCAAGCACCCCTTATGAACTTGACACCCAGTCCCATCTTACATTTAATTTTCAAATAAAGATAATAAAAGGTTACAATTCTCCCTAATATGATAGAACTACCATATGTACATCCAAAATGTAATAATTCTTCCACAAGAATAGATAACATCTCTTGAAGTGTGATGACTCTTTTAATATTCTATATCTTAAATATAATTATATAGATCTAACATTGAAGTACTGATAGCAAAGCAATTGTGTTTATATTGCATGGCAAAGAAATAGGAGAGTTAAGAAAGCATGAATATGTGTTTACTATGTGGGTATATATTCACAAACATATCCTTAACAAAATAAGAAAGAAACACTTCTGACAATTACAATCCTTTGTTTCTGCAAGTGGTCACATGATCAGAGTCGATATTTATAATTGCTCCCTTCTATGACACATCCCATGTTTCCTCTACCCTCATCAGGTCTCGGCTGTTTACTTGGAAGTATGACCCACACCTTCATTCCTGAAGGTTCTGGGCCTTTTATCATCGTATCTGTTGCATTGTTGTATTTTCCCCTTGACTTTAATCGCAGGGCATCATAAAACTAAACAATGCCCTAAAGGACTGCACTCCAGACACACTCTTCCTGACCTCCATGGGGGAGGAGCAGTCCAAGTTCCCCTGCTAGTCTGGATGAATCTCCCTGCTAGCACGGTAACTCCCTTCTCAGCCTGTTGACTCAAGGATGTAAAGAGCCCAAAGTAGCCAGTGGGAAAGAAGTCTTAGATTCCAGTTCAGTGGAATGTTTGATGTGCCTCCAGGCAGAGGACTACACAATCCAGAACCAAGTCTAATTCATGAATACTAGAGCATAAGGTTGTGGGGAGAAGAAGCAAGAATGTGGTTAGTGAGACCCTAGGAGTGATGGTGAGTGGTCCCATTCCCTTTTCCACCCCTTGATTCCTGGACCCATGAATGCTGGCTAAGAGAGAAACAGTACCATATATTGGATGCTGATTCAGAGCAAATATAGGCTTCTGGAGAACGCTGCCCTAGCTCTGTAAACTATGCCAACTACTTGATACTGTAACTGTGTCTTTAGTAAAAGGTGAAAGATTTATACAATCTGAAGAGAAACCAGAGTATTGTAACTACATCTTTAAAAGAATGTTCTACTATTCTATCAAGCCAGCTGCTTCAGGATGGTAGGCAACATGTTAAACCAGTGAGTTTCAATGTGCAATGTGCCATTGCAACATTTCTTTTGGCTATGAAATGAGTTCCTTGGTCAGAAGCAATGCTGTGTGGAATACCATGATAATGGACAAGACCAACTACCACATCAACCAAGTGTTAGACAGCACATACAGAGTAGGACAGGAGGAGGTTAGCCTCGATGCCCTCTCATTCTTTTCAATCCAACCTGCACCCTTGTCTCTACAATGTGAAGTTGTAAGGATGCCGTCTCACCTTCAGATTCCCCAGGGTTCCTAGTCAACCCTCTAGGAAGCGCCATCTCTATATTTAAAATGTCCGTCTCTGTTCCCCTTACAATCATCTGTGCAGTTTCTGGTTGACCATAAAAAAATGCAGTTCTCTTAATTTCTTACTAGATACCCCCTGGCCATGAGTTATGAGGAGAGAATGCTTTGAGAGGCTCTTTTATTCCTTTTTAGATCTATGACTTTATCTCAAGAAACTGACTTGTAATATGAAGATAAAGAGCTGCCAGTCCTGCAATGAAAAAAAAAAATCCCTCAGAGATGGAGCTCAAATTTTTACTGCAAACTGCTAAGCTAGACAGTTGAGGCATCCTGAGCAAGGCAGGAATCACAGGGTCTAAGCCAACTTAGAGCCAATTGCATAGAGAGAAGGGAGTTCTCCTTAGATCACCCCATTGAGATGACCTGAGACCACAGGAACTTCAGAAAGAGACACTTGGTTTTCTGTTAACTGGAAAATGAATCATTCACCATCCCCCCAGACACACACCACACACACCCTTAGCACACCCTGCAAGTGGAGCTTCCTTGACGGTAACTTACTGGCAGACGCAAGAGGACAACGACTCTCTCTCTCCCTGTCCACTGCCATGGCGCTTCCTGTCCTGGCAATCAGCACTCTTGGGAATTGACCCTCTGCAAGCTGTTCTTTCTTAAGGAGCCTCATGCTGAGCTAGAGAAAACAGCCCAGTGTCATCTTCTCCTCTGAGAGGAATCTAGATTCTTTGAGGTTGACAGTTTCTTCAACACTATACACAGCAGGAGCTCCTTCTCTGTTCCAATTGGAGAGTAGACCTGGGCAAAATTCAAACGGAACAGGCAGTATCTTCATGGGTAGCACTCACTCTGGAGTCAGTTACGTCCCAATGCAAAACTCTTTAACACACTTCTACATCCAGAAGACATTATGCCAACCTTGTCACATATGCTGAAGATTCAAGGAGACACCACATTTGAAGCACTTAACTCAGTCCTGTTAGCGTCAGTAAAGACATCCTCACAGGATGGACCAAGTATATCCCAGACAGTACTCAGGACCAGGACAGGGTGGAAGGATTCCTCTCTAATTCTAAAACAGAAACAAGGGGATCATGGGTAGAACTCCAACAAAAACTCCATTCTCCTCGGGCCAGGTAATACACATACCTTCTCTTTATCTACCTGAGGTAATTCATGGAGACTTGAAAAGCTGCAGAAGCAGGGTGCTAGTACACGCCTCTAATCCTAACACTGGGGTACCTGAGGTAAGACGGTCCAGATAGGTTCAAGGCCACTGAGCTACCAAGTGACACCCTGTCTAGAACAATAGATAACTTGCACACACAAAATTTGCAGAAGACAGCCTCACACATGTTTGTAAACAGTAACCATCTGGTAATGGGCTTCAGCTGCAGGACACAGAAATCAGGCTAGAACTGAGGTGGAAGCCTCCTTGCTGGAGAGCTGTATAAGTTCTGGAAAGTGCTGTGTGGGCTGCTGGGGAAGTAAAGTGATCATTAGTCTTATCCAGCAGTGGTCCCTGCAAGCTACACATTGAACCAACCAGGCAAGATGTACCCATTGGTGCAATAGCAGCATGATTTTCATGGGGGTAAACAGCTGCTCTCTGGTCGGATTTGAGGCCCACTCCACAGGAGGGAATTCAAGCCTGATACTGTACACCTATCAAAAGCCTATAGCTTACAAGGTCATAGGCTCTGAGGGGAGAAACTCAGTAGATATATTATGCCCATGAACTTGCCCTCTAAATAGTTATGATTATGGCCATAGATTATTGCTTCTCTCATCTTCATTTAACAGTCACCACCATAAGACATGGTGTTGACTCAAAACGCATCAAACTGCTGAGAACAAGTGACTGTTGAGTGATCAGCACTAAAGGGGACATTTCTATCATTCCCTCCAAGGCTGGGGGACAATGCAGATGGGGGAATGGAAAGGCTGAAAGAGACAGAGGAAGGGGAGGAGTGATGTGGAATGTTGTCTCCTGGACATAAAGTGACCCCACAATGGCTGTGTTTACCTGCACAAGACCTGCACAAAATTGGTTTATCAACATTCTGCCATAGATGATAAAGGAGAGCAAAATTCAAAAAACAATCAAATGAGGGGAGAGTTGATTAGAAGAAGGGATGCAGTGGAAGGCAGACAGGAGACAAAAGAAGGTAATGAGAGGAGAGTATGGTCAAAATAGATTATGTACATATATAAAAATTGTCAACAACTTTTTAATTACCAGTCATGGAAGTGCATACCTTTAATTCCAGCACTTGGGAGGCAGAGATAGAAGGATGGCCATGAGTTAGAGGTCACCCTGAGACTACAGTGAATTCCAGGTTAGCCTGGGCAAGAGTGAGACGCTACCTTAAAAAAAATTATTTAATTGACATAGAGTTCCATGAAATTTTAAATTTCTTTTACTTCAAAAATCTTTGAGACTGGGGAGATGGCCCAGTGGTTAAAAGTACTTGCTTGCAAAGCCTGATGTTCCCGGATCAATTTCTTAGTACCCACATAAAGCCAAATGCACACAAAGTGGAATATATACATCTGGAGTTTGTTTGCAACAGCAAGAGGCCCTGGTGCACCCACTTTCATTCTCTCTCTCTCTCTCTCTCTCTCTCTCTCTCTCTCTCTCTCTCTCTCTCTCTCTCTCTCTCTCGGATCAGAAACCACAAAAGCATGTCATTGTCATATACTAATATTATTGAAACACTAATTAAATAGTATAGAAATTGAGACTCCTGGCTTAGAAATGGGATTCCTGCTATAAGAAAGGTATAGGCAGGGCTGGAGAGATTGCTTAGTGGTTGGGGCGCTTGCCTACAAAGCCTAACGAGCCAGGTTTGATTCCCCAGTACCCACAAAGATCCAGTTGTACAAAGTGGCACGTGCATCTGATCTGGAGTTCTTCATTTGCAGCAGCTAGGGGGCCTGGTATGCCCATTCTCTCTTGCTCTTTCTATCTCTCTCCTCTGCTTGCCAATAAATAAATAAATTTTCAAAAGAAATACATTTTTTAAAGTGTAGGCAATGGGCATTAACACTAAATCATCAGTAGAAGCTAGGAAAATGACAAGAAAATTATTACCAAAGCCAGCAAAAATGGCAACATGTGTTACATGGTGGTGAATATCTGGCAAAGTTACATCCAGTAGTTACTTGGAAGATAGAAATTGTATCTAATGAATTTATATACTTGGACATAATGTTGAAAACCTAAGTTAGTTTCTTGCAGCTGTATATGATACTATATTTTAAAAATGACAACTTTAGGAAAGAAATAATTTTGCACTCCAAATTTAGAAGGACTACACATAAAACAATTCTTATCTCAAGTCTCTACCCAGGAAAAATTCTCAAGTTACAATATAGCCTAGACCAAATTAAATTATAACACAGACCAAATACAGGATGCTGCCAATGAAGCATAGGATAAGACTGAGTCAATCAACTGACAACCTAGAATTTGTGTTCTGAATCTCATCCCTACTTTCACTCTGTGGACATACACACACCTCCCATAGCTGTTCCAAGACAATGACCAGAAGGACAGAGTCCAAGCAGGCCTGCGCCTAGGAGACACGGGACACTAACAAGCTTCTTTGGTTTGCACACTCCCCAATGGCCTTAGGAAGTATTCTGCCAACTTTACCACAGACTAAGTTGCTGCCACCAGAATCACCACTTCACATTTTCTATGGGGATAGATCGATGGGCCCATAGCTCTCCCTGCCTCCTAGCTCTCCTGGCACTCTCCTCATTTCATCTAGCCTCCTCTTATCTGCTTCTCAAAGGACACTGCTAACACAAGGATCCCAAGAGTACCCTAAGAAAAATGAGGTAGAGATTGAGGATCAGATGTAGCTTACTCAATCACCCAGCCAGTCTCCAGATGATGGCTCACAGTACTGAAGGTTCCTAGTGGTACCTAGGCAGTGTCCCAGCATAACCCAGCTGGGCACATGCCTTGAAAAAGTTATGAGTATTAGTCTGCATGTCTTAGCAGGAGTGAGGGAGTGCTCTTGGAATTGTATGGTGAAGGCGTTTGATCAAGAGAGCCACCAGGATTCACTGGAAATTAAAACATGAATTCACTTCTGCACATTTTCCCTAATTAATGGATTTGACATCTAGGGAATGAAGCCAACAGCTTCTAGTAAGAAACAGGACAGGATGTCCCTTCCAGACAAATGGCAGCCTCTTACATTCCCTATCACACTCAGCACAGAGACTAATTGCCTTCCTTCAGTTTTGAAGGCCACATAGTCTAGACTATATGAGAAATATTAATTATATATATGGTAATCTCTCCTATGGGATTGATTCCAAGACTCCTCACAGAGACCAAAATCCACAGAAACCCAATTCCCTTATATTAAATAGCAAGTATTTGTCTAGAATCTGCACAGATATATACTTTAAATCATAGCTAATTACATATGATAATACCTAATATAATTTAACTGCTAATAGGCAAATAGTTGTTAGACTATATTGTTTAAGGAATAGTTAGTTACAAGAGAAAGTATTTGTACATGATCAGTACAGATGCAACCATCGTAGGCCTAACTACACATATCTGCTTGGTTAATGTGCTGAAGTGGAACCCACAGAGGGAAAGGGCTGCCTGTAGTGGGTAGGATGGGAGGCCACCATCCTTGGACCAGGTCCACAGTAGGAAAACTCTCTGCAGTAGTTCTAGGCCACGGTGTCTGTGATGGTTAAGTTTTGATGTCAACTTGACCTTTTATGTAATCTTATGTGGGTCTCTGAGGATGTTTACAGGAAGGCAGCCTCTCAGTAGGGGGCAGGATGTAATGAAGTTCAGTGAAGCTAGATGTAAATATCCTTTCCTGTGTGGGCAGGGCAGGAAGGAAATTCCAGAGACTCAGGAGGCCATTAAGTCTGGGATAGGGTTTCGGGACCCCACCCTAAGGCTATATAAAGGGGAAAGAATTCTTTCCTCTGTTCCCTGCTTGTTGGCTGCTGGTGCTTGCTCATGACTTGCACTCACATCCTGCTTTCCTACCCTTCCTGGACATCAGAACCCAGTTTCCTGGCCTCACATCATGGACTTGAAGAGCAGCTGCTCCCAAGGGAGCCATCAGGCCTTCTGGGCTGGATTGGAACTGCTGAAGCCTCCAGGCAAGTGGACTGAACAGCTACTGGTTCCTTCACCTGTGGGCCTGCACATGGACTGAACAGCTACTGGTTCCTTCACCTGTGGGCCTGCAGACTGCTATTGTTGGACTGTCGTAAGCTACCCCAATAAATTCCCTTTTACTACAACCCATTTTGTCAACTCTGTTTCCTCTAGAGAACCCTGAATAATACAGAAATTGGTACGTAGCATTGACATTCAGACTATGTAATCTGGCAGAGCCCCAGGTACCAGTAATGTCAGTGTTGTGGAAAGATGCAGCACAGAGATTAGTACAGAGCCCAGAAAGGACTGGGGTTCTGGTGTGAGGGTCTGACTTTAGAAAACAGTTCTGGGCACATTATTGAGCTATGGTAGAGTCAAAAGGCTAGACCAGAGAACATCAAGTTAGCACACCCTTGGAACTGCCTGATAGGAAATGATCTCAGATATCAGATGTACTAGATTATGGATATTATATGAGTAGGTTGCTAAGACTCAAGCCACGAAGTTTTTGATCATTGTTACAGCAGCAGCATCCTTCTCACTTGCCATGGGACCCCAACCACCATGTGATAGGGAAGGCCAGACCATGTGGAAAGGCTACATGTGGAAGCTCCATCTGACAGCCCCAGTACTAGACATGAGAGTTAGTCTTTAGGTCCTTGTAGCCTGAGAGCCCAGCCTTCCAGATGAATCCCCAGACATCAGAAATCAGAGATAGGCTACCCGCTGGACCCTGCCCACATTCCTGACTCTCAGAAACCAGATTGATTTGCTATTATCATTTGTAGCTATATAATATTGAGTTTGGGGAATGCTTTGTTATAAGCATGTATAAATAATGTCATTAATAAGATTTGGTTCTAAAGAAATAATCTAAGATCAGAGCTATCCAAATGTTTAGTCATAAAACGAATTTTGATATACTATATACAGTATCCAGTAATAGCACATTTTGGTAAATATTTCTTTACAGGAAAATTCCCATTTTTAATTACAACCTTGAAAAATAGATATAAGTGAAGATATAGTTCAGGGTTAGAACACTTACCTAACATGCACTGGGCACTAGGTCTAATCCCTCAGTACTGGAAAAAGGAGAAAAATGAAATAAAAGAAAAACGACTTCTTCAAAGAGCCAAGAGAGTAAAAGATTATTTCCTTGTATTGTCACAAACACAAATCTTTTTTTTTTGGGACAGCTCAATCAGTACAACCTTATCCTATATTCATGACTATGATGAGGTGAAAGATTGTTAAGCTTTTCAGCTTTGAGAACTATGTTTTTCTCCACTTCTATTGCTCAGGAATTCTTGTATGCTCAAGAGTCCATTCTTTTGTGTATATGTTAAACATTTTTGCTATATATGCTTTTGAATTTTGTTTCTGGGGTTCTTGCCTTTTTAAAAAAATTTTTTTATTTATTTGCAAGGAGAGAGAGAGAAAAAAAATAGGCATGCCAGAGCCACCTCCAGCCACTGCCAATGAACTCCAGATGCATGTGCTACTTTGTGTATCTGGCTTTATGCAGGTAGTGGGGAATCAACCCTGGGTCATTAGGCTTTGCAGGCAAGCGCCTTAACTGCTGAGGCATCTCTCCAGCCCCACTCTTGTCCTTTTAATTAAAGCTGAATGCTGGGTGCACATAGGGTTTGCCGTGCACTGTGGCAGCTACAAAGGAAGCAGCCTGGGTTTTGTCGTTAATACTCTTGGGTATAACTGGAGGGATATCAGTCATACACACAAGAACCAAGGAATGAAAACTAAGCCTCTAAGCCAGAGCACAACATGATCTATAAGCTGGGTTCCAGTTGGGTATGCTGGTGTATGCCTATCACTACAACACTCAGGAAGCTAAGGCTGGGGACTTCCAAGTCTGAGGCCACCTTGGACTATACACCAAGTATCAGGTCAGAAAGGGCTTCAAAGCAAGACCCTGCCTCAAAAAAAAAAGTTCATGATCAAACAGATTTTGAAGCTGTTAGATAAACAAAGTTTACAATATGTCTTCATCATGGGGCATCACAGAACTGAAATATATGGTAAATGTATTGATTACTTCTCTTGTTGCCATAGCAGAATACTTGACAAAAATAAGCTAAAGGAGGAAGGATGTGTTTTGCTCATGGTTTCAGATGATTCAATCCATGGTTGCTCACATGCTAGAGCAAAATATAGTAGCAGAAACATGTGGAAGAGGAAGTTGTACATCTCATGACTGACAGGAATCAGAGAATGAGGAAGAGAGTGGAGGTACAACCTTCAAAGGCACATCCCCTGAAACCACCTTCCTCCAACTAGGCCCTACCATCTAAAGTTTCTATAATTTCCCAAAGTAGCACCACCACTGGTAGCCAAGTGTCCAACACATGGGACAGTTCAGATTCAATCCTTAATAGTGACTTTTCAAGGTGCCTGGGTGCTGAAAGAAAGGTAATGATAGTATGTGTCACTTAAGGTTGAGGTTAAGCTTCCTACAGGAGCTAAAGGTTAACCTGGCCTATGAAAGATTTGTTTCATTAAATAGAAAGATATTAGAAGGAGAGAGTCAAGGAGAAAGCGAACAAACCAGGCCTGACACAGATAACACAGTGTTGCAGTCAGCTTTCTAGTTGCTGCGCAGAAAGAACCCAAACAAAAGTGGCTTGTAGAGGAATGGGTTTATTTGGCTTACGGACTCGAGGGGAGACTCCATTCTGGCAGGGAAAACGATGGCATTAGCAGAGGGCTGGACATCACCTCTGCCACAGCACTGAGAGGAATGGGTTTATTTGGCTTACGGACTCGAGGGGAGACTCCATCCTGGCAGGGAAAACGATGGCATGAGCAGAGGGCTGGACATCACCTCTGCCACAGCACTGCAAACAGCGGCAGGAAGGTGTGCCAAACTCTGGCAAGGGGAAGCTGGCTTATAACCCCATAAGCCCGCCCCTGACAACACAGCTTCATCGAGG
>PVHP010008734.1:0-24265 GCA_004024765.1 Zapus hudsonius
TTGCTTTAAGGTTGTGAGCTTAGGGGTCTTTGTGTCAAAAATCGTTGGTTTCTGTTCCACTGGCTAATCCTGTGTTGATTTAATGGCTGTGGCTGTGGGCTCCTTGTTCATCTCGTCATTCTCTGCGGAGTTCCATTTGGATCCTCCATTGTATGACTGTGGTGGCCCCTCTCTTGCCAGAATCTCAGCTATCGGCCTAGGGTCGGTTGGTAGGGTTAGATGAGCCCCAGCACTCTCGCTGCATCCTGAAAGATACAAACACAATCTTCATCGGAGAGTGAGATCAGTGTAGGTTAACAAATATACACAATTTTAGATTACCAGGATTCGATTTTTAGTAGCCTCCCTATTAAAATCTGCTAGTAAAGTTGCAACGGCACTGTGGCTCTTATTGATGACTTGAAGAAGCTTAAGATTCTAACTTCCTCTTATATCTGGTTGCTACAGAGGTTCCATGGACAATGCATCACATTTAACAGCTGGTGTTCTCAATGCCCCCATGAATACTCTGCAGAGTCCTTAGTCAAATGTATTGTGCATTGTTTTGTAATATACCTAAAAAGCCATGTGTAACATAGCTTAACAAATGCCGGTAAATTAAAGGAACATTAGAGAATGCACTACAAACTGATTAAGAAAATGGAAAGACATTCAGAGAAAATCTTGAAGGAGTTAATTATGCACAGCTTGACTGAAAAGAAACTGAAAGGAGAGTTAATGGGCTCTTTGATATTATTTTAAGACACTAAATGTCAAGGAGAAAAAATGTTTTGTATGATCAATGAAGTGCTATTAAAAGCAATGAGATAAAATTGAGAATGAGAATATTTAAATGACATATTGTGAA
Source organism: Zapus hudsonius (assembly GCA_004024765.1). Lineage (NCBI taxonomy): Eukaryota > Metazoa > Chordata > Mammalia > Rodentia > Dipodidae > Zapus > Zapus hudsonius. The sequence goes on from PVHP010008734.1 coordinate 848, forward strand.
TGTTACTGAAATAAAATTTATGAAATAGTCTTTTCAAATGTAAAATGTAACCGATTCTTCACAAAATTAAAAGTAAAATAGAAAAATGCAACAATAAGTTTTCAGTTTTAACACTTACTGGATGGTTTTAAATGATCTTTTTTTAAAAAAATAAAGGCAGAAAAGGAGGATTTATTTAATGTAGTCACATTGGAAGTAGGGTCAAAGAAATCCAGTGACCACACCCCTAAGTCCCTTTGGGGTGTGTATGTGTGTGTGGTGGGGTGTTTTTACATGAGGTTTGCATAGTTAAGCAAGCTTAGTCAAAGTGTCCCGTCCATCCCATTATCAACTCCAGCCTCGATCAAAACAACTTTCTTCTATGGCCAGCACCTTGTTATTTTTCTAGCATAAGCAGCTTGGGAAAATTCAGAATTTTTGGTGTCCTTTGCTTCAATAGTCTGATAGTTAAAGAGAAGAGCATTAGATTTTCCTGCCAGGCTGGTTGTGCTATGAATACTTATTAAACCAGTTCCTATTTTAATATTTATTAATATCCAATTTCAGTAAGCTTTAATTCCAACAAGAGCAAATTCTTTTTTTTCTTATTGTCCATAATGAGTTACATTATTTAGTGGGCAAACAATGAGTTGCTATCCCCAATTCCCTGATGCTCCCCTCCCCCATCCCCAATCAGCTGGATATCTTCCTCCATGGGTCATCTGGATCAGTCCTTATGACAGGGGACCATGGATAGCCTAGTATTCAGCCAGGTTCTCCTGGCCCTAGTATGTTGTTACTGAGGGGTGCCATGCCTCTGGATAGTCTTCCCCACCACGGCTTCTCCCCCTCTTCCGCTCAGTTCTCTGAGTCATGGTGGATGAGTATTAAGGCTGCTTTAATGTTGTGAGTTTAGGGGTCTTTGTGTCGAAAATCATTGGTTTCTGTCTCACTGGCTTATCCTGTGTTGATTGAATGGCTGTGGCTGTGGGTCCCTTGTTCATCCCATCATTCTCTGTGGGGTTCCATATGGATCCTCCATGATATGACTGTGGTGGCTCCTCTCTTGCCAGGATCTCAGCTATTGGCCTATGGTCGGTTGGTAGGGTTAGATGGGCCACAGCTCTCTCACTGCATCCTGAAAAATACAAACACAATCTCCATTGGAGAGTAAGATCAGTATAGGTTAACAAATATACACCATTCTGGATTACCTAGATTCTATTTTTAGTAGCCTCCCCGTCAATCGCTCCCATAGTGCGTCTTGTCTTGGGAGCCCAAGAGTACAGGATCTGGTGCCTATCAACAAGAGCAAATTCTATTGCTAGATGTTTTTACAGTATGTGTGTGTGTATCTCGAAAACTTCCATTTATCTATATATGTAACAAAAGCCTGATAAATTATTCTTTAAAATATTAAAATATTGTTTACTGGTGCATTTCTGAGAATAATGTGAGCTCTTTGTCTATCCCATGACATTTCTGTGCTTTCCTTTGCTGAGAAAGTTATTACAGTTCCACATTAATGTTGTATCAATGCATTACTGTCCAAGCCCTCTACAATGGTACTAACAATAGAACAGCTACCTTGAAAACTCAGTGAATGAAATGAATTTCAATCATTGCTTTGATGAAATCAAGTCCATATAAGGTTATAGCTATCTTTTTAGTAAGTGAGAATGTTGGCCTCAGAGCATAGACGCCATTATCATCTTCCTCAGAGCACCTGTGACCCCTTGTAGGACACTCTCTAGATTGTACCTGTTGATATCTTCTCATAGAAGGAGGGGTCAGGAAGATGATCCACTCCCTCATCTGAGACTGCAGTTGTTCTGTTTTGTGCCTCCTTGCCAGCTGTAGCTAGCTGTACTCCAACTGCACATGGCATGGTTTCAGCAGGTGTTAGAGTATATAGTATATGAAAGATTAAGTGAAGGGAAAGTGTCATCTTTACAGTGGAAACTCCCATTGATGCAGGATTTTATCCATGCAGAGGTGAGACTTTGGTGATATAGCTGCTTCAGGGTCAGCCATCTGCTATAAGAAAGCCCAATCCCAGGAGAACCGGGCTGAATACTAGACTATCCATGGTCCCCTGCCACAAGGACCTATCCAGATGGCCCATGGAGGAGGATATCCAGCTGATTGGGGATGGGGAGGGGGGCATTGGGGAGTTGGGGATAACAACTCATTGTTTGCCCACTGAACAATTTAACTCATTATGGAAAATAAAAAAATTTTAAAAAAAAGAAAGCCCAATCAACTCATTGGTTCACCTAGCTAGACTTGGGTAGTAGAGTCATTACTTTGGTATGTAATTCATGCTCTATGTGGTGGGAACTGAGGTTTATTCAAGGAGATGACATCATATCTGAGGTTGAAGAGAATTAAAAAGGTGGAGGAATTGGAACCTTTCAACAAGACAAGAGATAAATTAATATGTAGGTAGTGTGGGATCTTCAAGATATATAGGACAAAATGAAGAGGTCAAATCTAAGAATTAAAGGCATAGAAGAAGGATAAGCATTTCAATCTAAAGGCATAGTCAATATTTTCAACAAAATCATAGAAAAAATTTCCCTAAGAAAGAGAAAGAAATGGTAATACAGATACAGGAGGCATTTAAAACACTTAATAGACAAGATTGACATCATAATATAAACTACTAAATATATATCAGTCCATCACCTTAACCACTGTGAAACCTTGTCCCATAGCTAAATATATAGACCAAAGAAAGTATATTGAGAGCTGGAGAGATTGCTCAGTGGTTGAGGCACTTGCTTGCAAAGCCTAATGCCCTGAGATCAATTTCCCAGTAATCATGTTGTGGTAGTTTTGAATAGATGTCCCCCAAAAGAATTAAAGGTTTATTAAAATTGTAAATTGTCTCCAGCCAGTTCTGGCTAGAGGAAGTGTGTCACCTTGGCCAGATCCTAGGGTTCAGCCCTAAGGTATTTCTGAGGTGGATCTGGAATTCTAGCTTTACATATGCAAAAAGCAGTTTGAGCTCAAGCCTGGAGTTCCTTTTGTCAGTTAGGAGTGTGCTTGCTGGCTTCTGGAGGTGCTGTCTCTGACTCTGCTTGGATCTGTGAAAGAGGGCCAGCCTTTTTTCCTTAGCTTACTCTGTTTCTGTTACCTCAATAAATACTTTTTCTCCCCATAATCATGCATGGTTTGGAGATTCATCCTAGCGGCGTGTGGCTGACTACGACACATGTAAAGCCAGATGCACAAAGTGGCACTTGCATCTGGAGTTTGATTGCAGTGGCTAGAGCCCTGGTGTGCCCATTCTCTCTGTCACTGTTTCTCTTCTTTGTGTCTTTCTCTCTGCTTGAAAATAAATAATTAAAATATTAGAAAGTATATTGAAGAGAGAAGATGAGCACAGGTCATTGTTTTAATATTTCACAGGATAGACTTCAAGCCAGCATTAGAAGAGAGAAAGAAGGCTGCTTTATAATGATTAAGAGAACAATCCAATAAGAGGACGTTACAACTCTAAATACATATGCACCAAAATCATGTGCATCCAGTTGTATTAAACAAACATGTCTAGAAGTAGTCACGTCAAGAGAGAAGCACAAAATCACTTAAAAGGCAAGGCCACCAGAATATTGAGTTTCTCAACAAACTTCAAAAACCAGAAGAACTTGGAATGATATATTTCAACTTCTTAAAGACAAAAACTGTCATCTCAAACTAATCCAGCAAAGCTATCTGTCACAATTGAAAGAGAAGAAGAAATTGTAGAGCTGGCTTTTATCTTGAAATATTTCCTTTTCTTCATCTATTACAAGGGATACTTTTGCAGGGTACAATAGTTTGGGCTGAAAGCCAAAGTGATTTAGGCTTTGAAGTACACCATTCCAAGCCCTTCTCACTTTCATGGTTTCCACGGAGAAGTCTAGTGTAACTCTGATGGTATGCCTTTATATGTGATTCATTGTTTTGCTTTTGCTGCTTTTAGAACCCTCTCCTAGCTTTCACTGTTTAGGGTTTTAACTACAATGTGTCTTAGGGAGTTTCTCTTTTGGTCCTGCCTGTTTGGTGTTCTGTGTGTTTCTTATATCCGGGTAGGATTCTCTTTTGCTAGATTGGGGAACTTTTCCTCAATATAGTGATGGAAGTTTTAGCAAGAGCAATAAGATAAGATAAGAAAAGATACTTGTTCATCCATATACAATAGCTAGCAAATGGAATCAACCTAGATGCTTACAAAGCTGATTAAAGAATAATGAAAATATATATAATGGATTTTGTTCAGTTGTAAAAAAAATGAAATAAATGAAATAAAATTTGCAGGAAAATGGATGGATTCGGAAAACCTTTTCCTAAGTGAGGTACCTATCACACGTTCTCTCTCATATTCAGAGCTTGGGTTCAACTTTTTAGATGTGTGTATGTGAGGTGTAGTGAAAGTCTGTAGAGGCCAGGAAGCTAGCACGAGGTCATGGAGGAGGGGAAAGGGAGGAGGGTTTAAGCGTATGATAGAACATATGTGATATAAAAGTAGAGTGGTTGAATGCTGAGGGTAGAAATGTTTCCCAAACCTGAAGGCTTATGAAAAAGCCATATGGAAACCTACTTCTTTGTCAGCTTATTTAAAACCTGTTAGTTAGTGGTCAGGGAAGTCTATTAAGCTTCCCAAACACTACTTGTTATTGACACTGTGACCTCTTTTTAACCAGAACTAGATGGTAAGACCCTACTGTTGAAGAGACCACTTGTTTGGTTGTAGTACACCGAGAAATCAAACTGGAACTGAGCTGGAAGCTTCCTCTGTCTTGGCTGTCATATTGCTTGAAGGTGCTATAAAGGCTATTGGGGAAGAAATGTCATTAAGAATTATACTCAGCAGTGAACTCTGCAAGCTATACAGCCAACTAGCCAGACAGGATGGATCCACTGGTGCACTAGAGGCCTGGCTGGTTTTTGTTTGTTTGTTGTTTAAGTAACCTTTTCATTGTTGAAAATAGGGCATTAAGGCTCCATTCTGTTACCCTGTTTCAGTCACTCTCCTTTAGATTATATAATAACTACTTTATATATCTAGATACATATTTGCCTTTGTGACATATTGGTAAATTTATATCTATATAGTTGTATCTAGACAGTATAGATGTAGTTTGTGGTATATAAGAGAATCAAATTCCATGTCTTGTACATATAAGTCAAGTGCTCTACACTAAGATATATTCCAAGCCTTAATTTATTGATTATTGTGCAGTGGTTTTCTTGGTATCATTTTATAACTTTTGGCTTAAATTCCATTTTATCTGATATAAATATAAGTTCCCTTGCTCTCTTTCAATTTTCTTTCTTCACCCCTTCACTTTCCGTTTGTGTTGTCTGTCTCTAATAGCAGTCTTCTGAAAATAGCCACACAGTTGAAGCTCTTTTTATTATTCACTCATATTTATTCATTTTATTATTCATTCAAAAGGCATCTTCCATGTCCTTTTCTTGGGGAATATAATAATTTCCATTCAAGGTAATTATTGATAGATGAGAACTTCCTGCTATCATCACACATTTTTATTCTAAATTTTTAAAGCTCCTTTGTTTCTTTTTTTCCTTTTTTTTTTGTCAGAGAATTTATTCATTATTTTTTTAAAGATAGAGAGGCTCCAACAATCTGAATGGTAACTTTCTGTGATGAGCATTTTAAAGAACAGAAAATGAGGGAAAAGTCAAAGAAAATGTTTGCAGCAGTGGCCCTGAGAGAAGGTTGGGGGCATGATGGGAGAACTCTCTTCCCAGTTTTCATCACTTGATCAGCAATCATTGGCCACAATTTTTTTTTAATTTTTTAAAAAATATTTTATTTATTCATTTTCAAGCAGAGAGATAGAGATAGAGATAGATAGATAGATAGACAGACAGACAGAGAGAGAGAGAGAGAGAGAGAGAGAGAGAGAGAGAGAGAGAGAGAGAGAGAGAGAGAGAGAGACCTGTGGGTCTGGCTTATGTGGGGTCCTGGGGAATTGAACCTAGGCCTTAGGCACTGGAGGCAAGTGCCTTAACCGCTGAGCCATCTTCCAGCCCAGTCACAGTTTTAAGAAAAATCTCTGCTGTGTTTGCAGCTTGGTGGTCCCAGGGCCACACACTTGAGAAACTCAAAGTAAGTAACTTGGGATGACATGCTAAAATTTGACCAATAGTATCCCTCTAGACTGTAGAGTAAAACTTTGACTCAGAAATCAAACAGTATTCAGAGAGGTGAAAACCAGGTCAGAGACATCTTATGCAGGGGAATATAGACTCAGGACCCAGGCAGAGCACCAAACATTCAATACAATGCAAAAAGCTGCAGATTTCTCAACCCAGCCTGCAAAAATGAGACCAGCATCTATGAATCAACCTAGCAAAGGACTGCCAAAGAGTGCAGCCAACATTCCCAATCAGACTCCTGAAAACCCAGAAGTGTGACCAGCATCTGATAATACACCTCTACCACAGTCTCCCAAAGGATAGCTCAGAGGTGAAAACAACCTTATTAATTTGACCACTGACAAAACATCCACAAGTGTGACCAGCCTCTGAGATTTATCACCACAAAGGTCTATTTGGAGGTATGATAGGAATCTTGAAGCCAGGGAGCAATACTGAGAGACTCAAGAGGAACCAGCAAGCAAGTCAGACTGCAGGAATCTCCCTCCTCTCCTTCCTCACATTTCTTCTTTTATTGAATATCCAATGTCATTTTAGCAGGCTTGTTCTCAATCTCTTCTTTTTTCTCTATATCTCTCCTTCTTCATTTTCCATATCATAAACTTTCCCAAATAATATAGCTTCATCTAGTTTTCAGAGGCTATGTGTCTCCCTTTCTGTAAACTGGAACTGTTTTGAGGTAACTCATTTCATTTCTCTCTCTCTTTTCATTTTACTTTTAGCCAAAATTACCTTATCCGCCCTTTCCCCCTTCCATCCCATCTGTCCTATTTTTTTCTCCATCAATACAATACTAATCAGTAGCCTTTGGTATTTTTTCTTTTCTACTCATATCCAAAGTAACATGTTGGTGTACATAGTACTTCTTCTAAAGTTCTGTCATTTTCTAAAATAATTGGTACTTAAGTAGTGATTGATATTTTTATTTGACTATTTTTGTATCTTTACAATGTGTCTACCCTCTGCTAATGATTGTTTTACAAGAAGTGTGTACTCTCAGGGGCCTACTGGGAATCAAGCCTGCTGTAGTGAGCAGCTGAACAACAGTCTAGCAGAGGAAAACAACACCTCTGTCCTGAGCTCGAGGCCAGCCTGAGACTACATAGTGAATTCCAGGCCAGCCTGGGCTAGAGCAAGACCCTACCTCAAAAAACATCAAACAAAAAATCCATCCAAAGACCTAATCCCAGAAGCACCAAATACCAGCACAGCAAAACAAGAAACAAGAAGAAACCAAGGCAACAGGACTCCTTGGAAAAATCTCTAGTCTCATTCTAATGGCTCCTAGTGAGAGCATATCATATTAAATCCTACAGGCAGAATTCAAAGAATGATTTTCAGTCCATTCAAAGAGATGAAAGGACACACACATTACTGGATGAATTCTAAGAGATCACAAACCGAATGAAATAAGGAAGTTGGAATTCAATAAAGAGATTGAAATACTGGAGAAAAACAAAACTGAAATATAAGAATGAAAACATTGAAGTCATACGAAGAACTGCATGAACACTCTTGTCAATTGAATGGATAAACGAAGGAAGGAATAGCAGGCCTTGAAGACAAGGTAGAGGAACTGGAAGATTCAGACCATGACAAAGACACTTAAACTAGTGAGTAGGTATGAACAGAGCATTTGCAATCCATGGGACAGTATGGAAAGACCAAATATATGAATCCTGAACATAGTAGTAGAAAAATTTCATGTTAAAGGCACGAAAAGCATCTTCAATTAAACCACAACAGAAAATTCCTGACATCTAGGGAAAAAGGTGCTCAATCAAGAATAGGAAGCCTTTTAGAACACTGAATAAAGATCAGAGAAAAATATTCCCACATATTATTATAGCTAAAATACTAAATACAAAACAAAGGATATTGAGAGCTATAAAAGCGAAACACCAGGTTACATATAAAGGTACGTCCATCAGAAGAAACAGAAAATTTCTCAACAGAAGCTTTAAAAGCTAGGAAGGGTTGGAATGACTTATTTCAAATCCTGAAAGACAATAATAGCCAAACCCAAATTGTCATACCCACCAAAACTATCATAATTGTAGGAGAAAGAAAAACTTGTCATCATTAAAACAAGCCAGGAAAAAAAATAATGGCCATTACAACAGCTCTATAGAATATACTTGAAGAAAGATAAACATATTCATGAGGCTATAGGAAATAAAAAACAATGCTATTAATGTAGGCAAGTAAAGGAATGATAGGAAAGCAATAAGCATTTACAAAACCAATAAAATGATAGATGTTACACATCTTTCAGTAACTCTAAATATTAATGGTTTCAAGTTTCCCAATCTAAAAACATAGATTACAGTGGATTAGAAAATAGGATCCATTGGTTTGTTGCCTCCAAAAAATATATATCTATAAAATACAAATGCTAACTTAGGATGGAAGGATGGAAAAAGCAATTCAAGTACATAGAACTAGAAAACAACTAGGTGCCACCAATCTTATAAATATGACAAAATAGGCTTTAAGTAAAAATTAGAAGAAGTAAAGGTTACTTCATACTGACTATTGGAATAATCCATCCAGAGGACATTATAATTTCAAGCATATATGCACCAAACATGGTTATACCCAGTTTCATAAAATAAATAATACTAGATAGAAAGTCACAGATTAACCCCAACACAATAGTGAGTAATCTCAATACCCCATTCTCACTGAGAGACAGCTCAACCCAACAAAAAACAAAAAAAGAAACATCTGAAATAAATTACATCATGTATCAAATGGATCTTACAGACATCTACAGAGCATTCCATCTGAGCACTACAGAATACACATTCTGAGGGGCTCATGGAACTTTACCTAAAATAGATCATATTATAAGATACAAAGCAATCTTAATTGATAGAGGAAAATTAAAATAATTTCTTATATTCTATCTGATGATAGTGGAATAAAGCTACAAATAAACAGCAAGAGAAACTATATTACATACACAAACTCATGAAGAGTAAACAAAACACTGTTGAATGATCAACAGATCATTGAAAAATCAAAAAAGAAATCAGTTTCTAGAATCGAACAAAAATGAAAACACAACATACTTAATCCCAATTTATGCAATTAAAGGGAAAGTTTATAGGTACAAGTTCCTACATTAAAAAACCAGTGAGCCTTTAAGTAAATAACAATGTGCCTTAGGGCTCTGGAAAAAAAACAAGAATAAGCCACATCCCAAATCAGTAGATAGAATTAAGATTCTGGAAAAAAAATTAATGAAATGGAAATGAAAAATAAGGAATACAAAAAAATCAGTGAGACAGAGTTGATTCTTGGAGAATGTGAATAACATAAAAATATTAGCTAAAACAAATAAAAGAAAAATAAGAAAAATAAATTGAATTATAATTGAAAAGAAAGCCATTATGACAGATGCCAGGGAAGCTCAGAAAAATCATAGGACAACCCTTAAAAATTATATTCTACTTTGAAAATCTAAAGAAAAAGGATGAATTTCTAGTATGACCTACCAAAATCAAACTAAGATACCATAAATAATTTAAACAGATCTATAATAAGCAATGAAGCTGAAGTAATAATTAAACATCTCTCAATGTAAAAAGTCTAAGCCCCCAGATGAATTCACTGCTGAATTCTATCTGATCTTTAAGGAAGAACTAACATCAATGCTTCTCAAACCACACCATAAGATAGAAAAGGAAGAAATGCAAACTTTTTTATAAACCCACAGTTACCCTGATTCCTCAACGAGATAAAGATGAATCTTTGTTTTAGGATACAGGATAGCTGCTCATCCAGTGGAGGTGGGGAGGAAGCATGGGGGATGTTGAATATGATCCTAGTGCAATCACACATAATGAATAAAGGTGTCATAATGCAACCCATTAATTTGTAGTCTAAAAAGTTAATTTGTAGAAAAAGGAAACAGAAAAATAAAATAAAATAAATAAAATAACCCATTCTTTGCTATAGATACCTAGGAATAAAAACTGCATGTGTGTATGTATATAGTTAGAAATATTTTCCAACTGCATTTTCCTGTGTGCCATTTTTCTTTTCAAAATGACAAGAGGCTATTGCACAAGTCATCCTAGGTGTCTAGAAAGGAAGCTTTTTCAAACCCACCTTTAAGGAGGGAAAATATGTGTTCTATAGCCTCTTAACAGAGAAATAGAGTTGAACGTGTAAATGAAGAAACCACTAGGAAAGTACAATAAAAGAGCAGGTTCTATCCCTTAGCCTCCTGCTGCATCTTTACAAAATGCCAAACCAAGTACTCTCTTCACCTAGCTCAGAGTGTTGCCTTATACATTCATTTTATTTTGTCACATCTACTAGCCTCTACTTAACTGTCATATGCATGACTATAGGGAACCTTCTTTCTCTCTATGGGCATTTTGTTTAGATCTAGTAGAAGATTAATTTAAACCTAGGTGATTAGCTAGCCGTGATATGAAAATGTAATGTTTAGGAAGGGCAGATTCTATGAAAATTATGTGGCTCCCATGGTTTCCACGGACTTCCTTTTCCCATTTCCTTTAGTGCCTGCGTTCTCACTCCGCCATTTTCTAAGTGACCTTGAGTGAATTACCTAAACTCATTTTAATGGTTTTAAATGGAAATAATCTTCACAGAAATTTGGTGAGGACATAAATAATTCATGAAAACCGCTTAGAAAGTGTTCAAATAGCAGCTAGTCCTGAATAAATTTGACTGTGATATGTGACAGTCATTAACATTATGCATCCATTTGATTTATTTTCTAAGAACAATACTCTTGATATTATTCATTAATGAAGTTTTTTTCGGAAATATAACCGCCTTGCCTGAAATACTATGCTAGGACTGGTATCGAAGATGGAGATGATAATTTTTCCATGCAGCTCAGAATCCAGGGAGTGGCAAAGATGAACAAGCAGGCAGCTATTGGTTAATTACTGTGATTTAACTTTACCTTTGATGCATTTGTCTTCCCTGTGCAGCAAGCACTAACCGTCTAAAGAAAGAAGTATTTTCCTTGAATCACAGCATCTCTCTGCATTCTTCTGCCTCCTCCCTCATCCGGCGCTCGGATGCTTTGCGCCCATAAATCAGAGCAGGATTCTAGTTAGTGTCCAAGCCTGTAGTGTTTTCTCCTTCCCTCTCTTCCTGTGTCTCTCCATTCCTCGTCTTTAAACACTGTTTTCATCTCATCACTGCCCTGTTCAGTGACTCTGAATAGCTCACTCACTCCTCCTCTACCAAGTCCAATTACAAGACAGCCCACCATTTGTTTCTCCCCTAAATAACCGTGATTTCCCCTTCTAAGGGCACAGATGCTGCTGGAGTAAGAATGAAATTGATGACTTTTATACTTGTTCTCATAGAAATAGCTAACCTATGAGTCATGAGATATTCTAGGTATTGTACTAGCTTGTTTTCCACAATTAAGCTCTCATTGTAATGAACTTATAAATGAGCAGAAGGATTCTGAGAGATGAAGGAGACAAGGATCCAGACTCAGGTCTGTTCCTCTCGATTTTCTTCTCCTGACTGAGCCTCCACTCCGACATGCTCACTGACTCCCAATGTCTTTCTCCTTATCAGTCCACTCCCTTAAATTCTCCAATGGCCTAAGTGCTAACTCAAGCCCTCTATCATGGAAACTAACTCTTCCTGCCTTCATTGGTTTCCTTTACCCTTTCATGGGGATATTCATCATTAAGGTCGCCTTTATGTCTGAATTTTGGACTGTGGTTCTATATCTTCTAGTCTTTACACAGATACTTTGTGGATTCCTCAATCCAGGGTAGAGACCTCTGCAAGAGTACTTTTCATTGCTTCAGCATCACTTGGTGAATTACAGTTTTTTACTGAGCCCAGAACGACAGCAGCAAGTGCTTGTTTCCAGGATCGTTCATTTGGCTTCCTCAGCTTCGAGCTATCACATTATCTTTGGTTCAGTGGGAAGTACAGGAAGGAATAAATATTAACCTTAATTCAATCAAAAATATTGAGACAGTTGACAAGATATATGAGAGAATAATAAGGAAGCATATATTATGATGAAAGAAAACGGAAAAATAAATACAGGGATAATGTTGCCTAGAATATGACTTAAAACATCCAACCCAAGACTAGAGGTCAGCTCTGCTTCCTAAGAAAGGGAAAAACATAAGTCTCTGTCTTATAAAATTTCATGCCTAGGAGATTTTTTAAAATTCAATGCTCATGAACACTTAATTTATTTTTGGTGTCAAGTTCAGACAGGAACTTCTCCCCATGGATTTTCATAAAGGGCAAGTTGGGTAAAGTAGTGAACAATATCCTTGTCGATGTCATTACAGTGGTTGCAGTAAACAGTTTCATAGATATCTTTCCTGTAATGAGGTCAACCCATTGATATCTTAGCAACAAAGTCAAATTCAACAGTAGCAATTTCTCTTGTGTTTTAATGGGTTCTTCATTTTATTAATTGGTCTCTGAGTTTTAGAGGAAATCTGTACTATGGATAGTTAGAATGGATTTTTTTTTTCATTGAAATTAAACAGGGTCTCCAAAACGTGAATCTGAGATTCCACAGACTGTTCTTGCTTTAGCTAGAACAGAAATATGGGTCAAGAAACCAAAGCTAAATGGCGACAGGAATGACACAGTGGGGGTCAACTTGATGGAGTTAGAGGCATGCTGGGATGCACCCTATGTTAGGATTAGTGAGGGAGAATACTTGTACTATACTGTTCTCTGGGGTGTTTAGAATGTCCTCCATAGCCTCATGTGTGTGATTAAGCCTCATTCTTGATCCCCAGCTGGTAGAGCCTTTGGGAGGGGGAGTCTTGGGAGAGGAGTGTTGCTAGGGACAGACCTTGAGTTTTATTAGTTCAGCCCGCTGGGTGTTCACAGCAGCTCACTCTCAAACTTCGTCCCTGCTTCCTGTGGAGATTGATATCTGGCTATCTGCTGATAAAACAATGTGATGCCCTGATGTATGCTCTCACCATGCTTTTCTCACCAGGACGAAACTTTGAACCATCCCCTTGAAACTGCACCTGAAATAAACCCTTTCCTTCCATAAGCTGCATTGGGTCTGGCTTTTGGTCCCAACAATAGGAAGGTAATGACTCCATTCCTATTGGTTTAGTTTTCACCATCTGAATGTGGAGCAGAATCTCCTGAGGCTGCTTGTCAGTGTGCAAACCTCAGCCCACCAAAAACCTTCTGTGTGTCTTCTCACAGGGGCCTGGGCAGATGTATGTTCATAAGCTCCACTGGTTACTCTTCTGCAGATGTGAACCAATAAGTGAGGGGTTAATTATGACCATACACTAGTTTCAGACCAAAGTATCTGCTCCTAGGCTGACTTGAAGCTGACATTAGACACAGAACAATTTTAGTGAGTCTTGGTGGATTAGACACCATTAAATTTTTTATGAAGCAGAATGATGAAGTGGCTTGGAAGAAGTCATTGAATTAAAAAAGGGATTTTATGAGAGAACTGCAGACAGGGAAATTTAGAAGTCCTCTTAATAATGGGAGAAAGTACAAATTTAATGAAGGGGGAGTTTTAATATGAGTGAGCAGTACATCCTGCCACTTACCTTCCTGTGAAGAGCACCTGGGAAGGTTTATTTTGGGAAAAGGATACCTAGAGTGTCACTCCATGCAGCTAGGGAAATAATACTTTGGCAGAAGAGGAAGGCAGAAGGAGAGATTGCCACAATAAGCAGAGTGGCTGGGCACTCAAGACTCCAGAATATTCTACTGGTTCCAGATACATTTCACCAGCATGAGCCTAAATGTGAGGTGCCCATTTCCTTGAATCTTGATGGGTTACTTAGAATCACAGCAAGGTTTGTTTGGTTAGACTAAAAACTTGGGTATTTTGACTGTAAATTTGTGCATCTGTCCCTCAGATGAGGAGGAGCTCAACCCACACCATTGCTGGTTGTGTGGTTGTTTCATTTATTTGTTGTAGTCATTTTAAATGGAGAAAGAAAAGAGTTGGGGACAAAGTTTGAAGCTAAGCAATCAGGCATCTTCAATAATGAAATGCTACCCAGGCTTTTGCTTTAGGAAATCTATGAAATCCCACTGCTAACGCTGTGCTCACTATAGGGATTCATCCAGCCTATTTTATCAGCTCAGTGGGGTTCAATGCCTTTCTACTCTGAAGAGTAAAAAACAGAATTATCACCAAGGTAATGAAACACACCCCTCCAATGTTTGGGGGTGTTTTATCAAACAGCATGTCGCTTTGGTCTTGTATACTGATTGCAATATGTGACTATAAAATGCCAGAATAGCTCTCAAGGGAAACATTTCCTTTTGTGCTAATTTAAAATTTCTCAAACAGCATGCAGTCAGGTGTGATGTCAATATTTTATAGTTTTGCTTCCAGATTCTTCTAAAGGTGCAGGTAGGTGCAGAAGAGTAAAAAAAGATCTGCTGAATATTGGTGCTGCCTGTCCAGATCTGGGAGTTTAGCCTGATTTACCTTTGAACCTGGCCCTCACCTGTCTGAGATTTCTTATATCATTAGGCACAAAAATTCTAATTAGTGTGTATATTGTGAATGGGCCAATAGCACTTTTCTGTTAATAATCACATTTTTTTTATAAAATAATCTGCTATTTTGCCAGTGGCTTTTTCACATTTTACTTCTATTTTCTGAAAGTCTTAGCCCAACATTTTTTTTGTAAATCCTCCATCAGGTCCATCCCATTAACATGTGATTCTCCAGTTCATCTCTATGCTAATTCTTCCAAAACCTTAAGGCTCATGTTAAATTCTAAGACAGTTCATTCTACCTCAGCATGGCATCTAGTGGAGGAGATAGATAGACTTATGTTGCGGTCAGCTTTCTAGTTGCTGAGCAGAAAGAACCCAAGCAAAAGTGGCTTGTAGAGGAATGGATTTATTTGGCTTATGGACTGGAGGGGAGACTCCATCCTGGTAGGGAAAACAATGACATGAGCAGAGGGGTGGACATCACCTCTGCCACAGCACTGAAAATAGCAGCAGGAAGGTGTGCCAAACACTGGCAAGGGGAAGCTGGATTATAACCCCATAAGCCCACACCCAACAACACAGCTCCATCGAGGTTGTAAAATCCAAATTGCCATCAGCTGAGGATCAATTGCCTAAAACACATTCATTTGTTTGTGGGGAACACCTGGATCAAACCATGACAACTTTTAAAGAAATAGTGCCAATGTTGTGTGATAAGGTTAATGTCAGAGGTATTTCAACATGTAACTGAGAAAAGTTAAATGAATTGGGATCTAAAAAGTCAGAGTGGAAAGTCACCAGAGACATGCCAGGGAAAGAGATATGCAAGTGTGATGGTTTTGGAAGAGGAAAACTTGGGAGATTTTTCAGAGACTAGTTTTTAGTTCTGTGCCTGCAAAGTATGAATTGAAGGAGAAAAGATTCATCCAGGAATGTGGGGCCCATATTGTAAAGGGATTTATGTTTTATACAGGTGGACTTGGATCTTATCCTGTGTTTTTTTAATACAGAGAAAGTATTTCTAAAAGCATCTTAGAAATATTATTCTAGCAGAAAATTTGCAAAATAATTTTGGAATTGGAGATCAGTTAAAGAGTTTATGGCAATATTTACAATGATGCCTGAGAGGAATGACAATTTGAACTGAGGCTTTTGAGTTGGACAGACATTGCTATGGAAAGATTAAGTTAACTCATTTATTGACCATTTGAACCTGAGAAGAAAAGTACACCATATGTCTGAGGTTCCTAACTCAGGGAGTGAGTTGGTACATGTTAGCTCCGATGAGGCATGTATATAGCAGAAAGTTGTGTGTGTGTGTGTGTGTGTGTGTGTGTGTGTGTGTGTGTGTGTGTGATAAGTAATAAGTGAGTTCAGCCCAGAGTCCTGCTTTTGTCAAGCCAAGGTGCTTAATATATGAAGCAACTTCCTTAGGCTTTGGAGGCTGACTGTGTGGGACCATGTCTCTACCTACTCTGTCCTATGAAGAAGATGGGTTCCAATGCCATCTTGTGGAACCAAAGCAGAAGTGAAAATGCCCAAGTTGACTCATGAATGTAACCACTTTTGACAAGTTAAACATAGGAAGTGACGTCAGCATCAATCAAAATTTCCCAGAGAAACTCCAGATGTGAGCGTTGACTCAAGAGTAGAAGAATGTGGCCTGGGGAGATGGCTTAGCAGCTAAGGTGTTTGCCTGCAAAGCAGAAGGACCTGAGTTTGATTCCCCAGTACCCATGTAAAGCAAGATGCACAAGGTGGTGCATGTGTCTGGAGTTTGTCTGCAGTGGCTGGAGGCCCTGGAACAACCAATTCTTTCTCTGTCTCTTTCTCAAAGAAATAAATAAAGTATTTAAAAAAAAAGAAGAAAAAAGTGAGTTCTGGAATGATTCACACCTCTGCATTTCCAAGTGGATATCCAGTTAGACATTGTCCATTTGGTCAGATAAAGAGGCTTTTATTTGGCTCAGGAGGAACATTTGGATAGGAGACAAAGCTTCAGAAGTATGAGGATCTAATTGATCAGTCTAAATCATGACTTCTAACACTCTGAATTTACACTATTCATGCAGCTTCCTTATAGAGATGGCTCGTTTCAAGATGGCACTCTATTAATTCTTAGGTATTTAACATCTGCTGCTGCTGTGACAAATGCCTTCTGTGATATATTTGAAATGCTGTACTTTTTTTGGTCTAAATGAAATGAAATCCTATCTTTAGTCCATGTCATTGTGTTGAATATTCAATAAGGTAGTGGACAAAACTAGGACTTCCAAGCCCTGTGAGTCATTAGGGCTTCTCTTCTGACTGAAACAGTATACTTGCACCTCTAGCCACCCTTATAAATTAGATTTATCTATGGGATTGGCTTTTATCTCTTGAAATGTGAGTAGAGAGACGATGTCATTTCTAGGCAGAAGGTTTAAAAGTTAACTTGAATTGACAATATCTATTTTCCTGCCTCCGCAGCTTCAGAGCCCTCATCAACCTGGGTGTGTATGGTGAGCAGAGTTCCCCGTGTTACCCATGTTAGACCTAGAGAAAGGGAGAAATGAAATCTGTTGCATTGAGCCTCTAAAATTGTTATGTTTGTTCTCACAACGTGAACTAGTCAATCTAATTGGTAAAGAGCTAACAAGACAAGGGTCAGCTTCTGGCTGCTGCTATGTTAGTTAACTAGCCAAAAACAGATCACACAACTCTTTGAGTCCAAGTTTCCTTTTGAGGATGGGAAGGATTATACTGAATTTATCAGAACTCGGTGAGCCTTTAGAGACAGAACATACAAAGTACCTTATACATAGCAACTACGTTCTGCATTGTAATCCCAGTCCTTTCAGACAGTAATTCATCTTAATTTATTGATTTTGTAATACTATGGTGGTTATTCCTTTCAGATTTATGCTGCACTTAGCTTTCTTGGACATGTTATTTAAATATTTATGTGAGCAAAAGTTAAAAGAGAGAAATAAGATAGTACCCAGGAAAGGACATGTGTGACCATGCCAACAGAGAGCTTCTCATTGATATTCCATTTATTAATGAAGTGTTAACTAGTGGAACAAATTCCCCCTGTGATAAGCCTGAGCTTGCATGTTGGCCCTGATGATATAGAGCTTTGGGATGAGGCACCATACGAGATGATTGCTGAGGCTGTCACCTTGCTACAATTGCATATGAGATAATCACATTGTCTTGAATATTTGGAAACATTGGATTGGTGATGTTGGCTTTTCTCTGTCAAGGTTATTTTTCTGTGTATTCTGATGTGCAGACATAGTTTCCTCAGCCATTCTCTCTGCTTCCAGTAAAATCCTATTCTATAGTGTCTATCACTCTGCCATTGTTACATTATTTCTCTCATGTCTGATTGTCTGCTTCAGACATCTCCTTATTTAAGATTCTTCCCTCTTTCCATTGGTCCAACGGGATCACTGCAGAGATGATAAAATATGGATGAAAAACTTCATCCATTCTAATATGATCTGAAAATTTAAATCTACTTAAGCAAGAGCATCTAGTAAACCTTTAATGGAAATGGATGGGCATTTCAACTCTTGGAAAATAGAAAACATGATAAGATTTGGAACTAATAAGCTCATTTTGCAAAACAAAATCGGTCAGTGCTATGGAAGAGTTATAAATATGGAAACAATGAGACCTTGGTTAATAGAGAAGCAAGAGAACTAGGCTAGGCTTGGTATCACATACCTGCAATCCCAGCACCAAGTAGGTAGGAGTAGGAGGATCACTGCAAGCTGGAGACCAGCCTGGTCTACATAGTGAGCCTCGGGTCTACATAGCAAGTGAGTTTCCAGACCAGCCAGGGATCCATAGCAAGACCATGAAGTTGAGGAAGAGGCAGAGAGAGGGAAGAAGAAGAGAGTGATAGGAGAAAGAGAGAAAGTAAGAGACAGGGAGAGGGAGATGAAGAGACGGAAAGCCTAGAGATATATGTCTGGTCAGACTACAAAGCCTGTTTCTTCTAATATGGTATAAACTGAAAATATTTTTAGATTCTGCACAGGTTTAGGCAGATTTAAAAAATATGTCAGTAATATGCTACAAAGAAAAGAGCAGATCATAGGAACATAAATATTCAAGGGGGACTTTAAATGACCTGTATTTTCCAAGGGGGAATTGGCTTAGGATCCCAACCAAGTTTATCCACTCCTTTGTTCTTGTAAATGTTCTCATAGTCTGATTACTTAGAGGAACACATAGGCACAAGTTCACAGGAGTCAAAGATGACAAAATCATTGTCATATGTATGTTTGTCCATCTGTATATACTGATACTATGAAACACTACTTCAAAAGAATTTTGACATTTTTTAAGGAAACAAGAACATATTTCTTTTTCTTTGCATAAAGGAAACTAGAGAATGTTGAAAATCATAGGTCTGCCAATATTCAGTTAAAGTATGTTTCCTTTAAAATCTATGCCTCAGTTTAGATGTCGGTAGCTGTCACTACAACCCTTTCCCTAGGTAGCCAAATTAATTGGGCAGAGGAAGAATGTGAGCACTGAAGCTGAGTTTCACATACTATTGTGGGGCCCCTTCCCGTCATCCCTGTAACACCCCGTTGTGCACCCCATCAACACTACCTCTGTGATGGCTTTTCAAAAATGACAGTTTATCCTGGTGGAAAGATTTAACTGGCTATTAAAGAGGAATCCTAGGTTTTATAAAAAAGTCACTGTAACTTCATAATTTTATTTTCCTAACATCTGTTCTATTCAAGCCAAGCCTACTGTGGTGATCTTCATGGAGACAATTGAGCAGTTTCCTAGCAACCAAGTTTCCTGTGGTTTCCTTGGTTATATTCAGTGGCATAACTCTTGTGGGCAATTTCAAAAGTGCAGAAGAAAGCCCTCCTGAAGAATGAGAGTCCAAAAATTCCAGGTTCCTGCTTGCCGAGTGTCTGTAATGATGAAATTTCCCCCTAACCCTAAGGCTCTTAGTAACAATAAGAAATGCTCATATAGAGATTACAAAGTAAAATCATATGTTTAATTATACATACTTTTCCAGATCTGTCATACGATTGTAATTCTTTTCTGAAATATGAATCTTTTCTATCTTCTAATTAATTACTATCCTGAGCCGTATCACATAACAGATTATTTGTGAAGTCAACGATTTGTGATCACACAAGCAAAGGATTCACTCATGTTGTAAGGTTTTCACTAATAAAAGATTTTCAGAAACTTGACATCAAGACCTGCTGATCATGTCTATTAAGCAATTTCTAAGTCATTTACAATATGTTTGAATCTAGGAAGTATACTGAAAATTACAAAACGAATTCAGAATGTGGGAGTGAGCATAGAATAAGAGCAGATGTCACATGACTAGAAATAACCTCTCAGGGGCTCTATAGGCCAGGATGGGCATCCAGCAGAAACAACCTACTAAAAAATGTTAGAAACATTAGCATAGTAGAATTTTTAACTAGTTTTGCATGTGTATATGTACGTGGTGTGCATGTGTATGCATATGTGTGTGGGTTCACGTGTGTTGATATGCATGCATATGCCTATGGAGGCCAGGAATTGACGGTGAGTGTCTTCCTCAAATCACTCGCCACCTTATTTTTGAGACTCTCACTTGGAGCTCACCAATTCAGTAGACTAGCTAGTGAGGCCCAGGGATCCTCTTGTCCCCACCTTCCCAGCACTAGAACACAGGCGTGCTGTATGACACCTAACTTTCATGTGAGTCCTGGAAATCTTGACTTGAGTTCTCATGCTTGTGCAACCAGAACTTTTATCAACTGGTAAAAGCACTTGTAACCTATATAGTGCAGGCTGAGCATATCTTATTTGAGATTATGAAGACTGAAAGTATTTTAGATTTTGGCCTATTTAGGATTTTGGAATATTTGAATATACATGATGAGCCATCTTTGGGAGAGGATCTAAGGCTAAACACCAAGTCCACTAATACTTCATGTCCATAAACCTTGTATGTCACCTGATGCACTATTTTCAGTGTGCCTGTGCTCTGCTGCATCCTGTCACATGAGATCAGGTGTGAATTTTTCCATTTGCTCTGTCATCTTGATGCTCTAAAGCTTTAGATTTTGGAGCATTTCAGGTTTCAGACATTTGGGTCCATATGCATTTAAGTTGCTTAAAAATCATTTAAAACATTGATATGAAGTGACACCTACAGTCTTGAGATGGCTGAATACCAACAGGATACAGCTTTCAGTTGAAATGGAACCTGTGGACAGAGTTTACCAGTGAACTTGCCAACACAGGGATGATTAAAGGCCAAGGAGCAGTGTTAGCAATACAGGCTGGAAGACTGGAATCCTAATACCCACATCCAGGCAAAGAGCTTGATAATAGAAGAAGGAGGAAAAAATAGCATTTTGAAGGTGATCTTATAGCATATACTTTACAGACATTTAATCCTAAACCCCTCAGAGTAGGGTGACCCCTTGTTTTAGACTACTGAGAGGGAATGGGCACTATAAATTATGAATTAAATACTCTGGATGATATTGTATCAGGAAGTCTGAAACTAGGATTTAGAACTTTACTGGGTTCTAAAACTGGGCATTTCTTTAGTATGTCAGATCATATTTTCACTCTTCTCTGTAATGGTTTGGTTTAAATTATTGATATCAAGATGGCTTTTAGATAGTGTCTAAACCTGGCTAGGAGAGGTATGAGATTATCCTAATATGCTCTCCTTAGATTTTCAGTCAGTGGGAAATACTAAATCTAGTTTAGCTGAAGTAAATGCCTTCTTTCACCATTTGTAGGAGAGCTACTTATTCATACATTTATTGTTTCAAATAGCTATTGAATTTTCCTTAGAATCATATTCATAACACTCATTTTGAAATCAATGAGCTTGAAATTTGGCATATATATGTCCATATTCTCATTCTCTGACACAAAGCAGTTCACATGCCACATCATATTAGTAGATGAGGAGGATTATAAGGGACCCAAGTTGTCCTTTGGATCTCTGAAGTTCATTCGTGTATTTAATAGCTTTACATTGAAAGTCTCTTATATGCCAGACACAGTTCTGAGTAGTGTATATATTCCATGGAACAAAGCGTGGGCATTGTGGAAAATGGATAAGCACTTAATATCATGAACTATCATGCTCATCCCACCTCAGGGAGTACAGGGCACTGTGAAGGAAAACAAATGATGGCTAGAAAGAGCTTTCTGAGGAAGTGATGTCAGGTCAGAGACCCGAGGGCAATCAGGAGTGTTTGTATGGGGAAGATAATACAAGACAAAGGAAGCAAGAATCATGAAGACTTTGGGATACAGAGCAAGCATGGTAGGCTGGAAGAATGATGGGGTTGATGGTTAATGAAAGCTTAGTGGCTGATACCCCAGCAAAAGATGAGCCACCCCAGGCCTATCGTGTAGCCCCAAGTGAAACACTTGAGACAGTGGTGGGGCAAGAAAGAGACCTATAACCACAGCCAATCAGTCATCCCAGGTTAAATCAGCGAGACAGACACCAATGACTTCCAACACAACTTAAAATAGAAGCACAGAGACTCTTAAGGTCACAACAACAATGAAACAGAATTAAAACTCACCTTCCAGGACTCAGGGAACTGAGTGGAAGAAGGTGAAATATTGTAAGAGCCATGGTGGGAGAGATTACCCAGAGATCTTGCCCCACTCAGCTACAATTCATAAAGGGGGGGCAACCTTTTTGCCTTCTGTGCTATCCATAACCCCTTGCCACATAGATGGTTCCAGTGTGCCCACCGAGGAGGATACCCTGGGGACTGGGGGGAGGGAAATGGGAATATAAGCACAATATTTACTCAATCAATGTATCTAATTTTGAGCAACAAAGAAAAAAATAAAATTCTTCAAGTTAATAAAGTGAGTTTCCTTTCCTTCTTATTAGAAGAGACAATCAAAGATCTACCCCCTTGACAAATAATTTCCAGAGCTGATTCCATAGGATCCCAAATCTGGCCTTGTATAATTGGACAATTGAGTGGAAAGCAGCTTTGGACAACGTTAGCATTTAGTCTTTTGAAGTCTTGACTTATAAACCTGGAGGATCATTCTAGAATTTTTTAAGGTAAGGAGACAAACTGGCTGTCTTTCAGAGTGAAAACCAGTCTCTGTTGGTTGCACAGTTTCTTGTAAGTTTTGCACCATAGAATTTTAGGATTTGAAGACATCTCTGAAGTCCACTCCAGAGCACAATGACCATAGTGAACACTTACTGAGTCACCTGTCACTCCATGCGTTTAAATTATACTGACACATTTTGCACTCATATCTTTTGCCAAAGTTAGTCAAAGTTATTATGCTCTTGTTCTAAATAGGGGAAGCCTGAGGGACATGGGTCACAAAACTATTAGGCAAGGAATCTGCTCATTTCCATGCATTTTGTGGCTGTAGACTAGACAGGATGACACTGAGACTGAATGATAAAGTAAGTGTTCCTAAGTCACACCACCTGAGGAAACAAGAACGGGTTTGTACTATGTCTGCAACACTTAGAATGAACTGCTGCTCACTCCCCGGCATCATCAACCTTAGAAAACATCTACTTTCAACTCCACAATGGAGGACATGCAGTTTAATAGAATGTCCATGGCTATTTGAGCCAGCAGAGCTTTGGCTCAGGACCAGTTCAGTGCTATTTTCAGAAAGCTTGAGCAAAGTACTTAACTTCCCAAGACTTGGTTCGCTTCTACAAAAATTTGGACACTCATACTTTCCAAACTACATACTAAAGAGAAAAGGAATATATATGTCTAATATACCACTGGTATCTAA
>PVHP010008734.1:24365-41115 GCA_004024765.1 Zapus hudsonius
AGAGAGAGAGAGAGAGAGAGAGAGAGAGAGAGAGAGAGAATCAGGGCTACCACCTTATGGGTCTGGCTTATGTGGTCCTTGGGAATTGAACCAGGGGCCTTAGGCACTGGAGGCAAGTGCCTTAACCACTAAGCTATCTCTCCAGCCCAAGGATTCTGTTTCTTTCGCTGAAACACAGAGAAAACTTAGAAATGAGAAAAACTTGAAAAAACTATCTGACAGTTTTTCTGTATGCATCTTCTATTCTAATTCAGAATTAATTTTCATATTCTGATAATTAGTTTAATTTTGAGTTTGGATCATGTGTTTTATCCCCTCATATATATGTATACATATACATACTATATACATATGTGTGCATGTATATACAGAGAGACAGATTCAGATATATAACAATGGAACATATATATATATATATGTGTGTGTGTGTGTGTGTGTGTGTGTGTGTGTGTAATCAGAGATTATTGTGTTACATAATGTGCTCTACTCTTGCTTTCCCAATCACATGTCCAAGAGACAGTTTCTTATTTTCTTGGTTTTTGTTGTCTCTGTACCCTTGTGTTTTGCCTCTCAATGTGTGAGGACAGGCAGGCCTCTTCCATAGCAGATACACAAATCAACTACTTTAACTAGTTTTTTGAAAAAAAAAAACAAAACTTTCTTTGTTGAGAATATTTTGCATACCACAAACCACCAATATTCCCTATACAATTAAATATGTTTTTGCAAATGTACCTGGAAATGTAGCCACTTCCATAATTGTGATAAGGACAACTCTGTCCAAAAAGATCCTTTGACATGTACTAATTCCCCTGGAGCGGTGGTATGAGTGCTAAAATACATTGAATTTATAAATATTTCCTTGATAATTTTTTTCTTCAACCATATTTGATATTTTAAATCAACTATGCTAAAATTATTTCGCTTGTCTTTTTACCATTTGAATGTGGCTGGTAAATATTTAAATTGCATGTGTGGCCTGCATCTATTTCTATTGGATTAATTTATAGCTTTCCTTCTGAAAGTTCCCCTCTTGCCATTTGACAGTGTCCTTCTTATGCTTCAGCCCATGACAAGCACAGAAGTTCCTTCCTCACTGTCATCTCTCCCTTCCCAGAAGCTCCAGCAGTGTATGGTCTTGTGTATCCGGTTTCCTTCATTGGCACGTGTTCCTGAAAGTTATCCATGTTTAATGCCATGTTCTGTCTATGGATAAACATTCTACGGCTTGCTTATCTACCTCATAGCTTCTCTGTCTAAGGCGCCAGACTCAAGCTTCTCACTCTTCTTAACCAGGCTGGTATGAACATGCAAATACAGTTCTCCAGTTGACATTTATTTTGCATTTCTATTGAGTAAACACACGAGAATGGATTAGATTAATAGATAGTATGGCAAATGTAGGTTCAACCTTGGGAGAAACTACTAACTGTCCTACTACTGTTTCCCAAAGGGCTTGAAGCATTTTACTCTCCATAGATATCACTGCCTTTAATTTTCATGAACTTGGTATAGTCAATCTTACTTAACTCCAGGCATTTCACTGTGAAAGTTTTACTTGTTTTTCTTGTGACTAATAACACTTAAGACATTGTCATATGTTTATCCGCTATTCAGATTTCTTTTTTGGTGGTGTCCTGTCAGTCTTACCCGTTTCCCTTTTAATTTTGTCTCCGAGTCACTAGAGCAAGGCTCTTTACACACAGTAGACATGGGAGACTTTATGTCACGGCTTCTGGAGTCTCTTTGGCAGTGTTTAATTCACGAGCAATAGAATACATTGGACTTTTCCACTACGTAATTGCAGTTTTCATCTCTAAATTTCCAGTTGGTTGTTAGGTTTCATATCACTTCCATTCCTGTATTCCTCTTTTTCTCTACCTTTTTGGAAAACTAGAGCATATCTATCATAACTTCTTCTAAAGATCCTTTTCTCTTTTTTAATATTTTATTTATTCATTTTAAGCAGAGAGAGAGAGAGAGAGAGAGAGAGAGAGCACACCAGGGCTACCACCTTGTGGGTCTGGCTTATGTGGATCCTGGGGAATTGAACCTGGGGCCTTAGGCACTGGAGGCAAGTGTCTTAACCGCTGAGCCATCTCTCCAGCCCAAGATCCTTTTCTTTTTAAAAAAATCTTTATTATGAATAGTTATATACATTTTATGAGCCAATCTTGTGAAGGTGTCCCCATTTCCCTCCTCTCTGTCCCCTACCCACTGGGGTCCTTCCTTGGTGCACATACTGGATCTGTCCATAGGTTAGGGGTATGAACTGCACCAGAGGTAGACAGTTTTTCTTTATTTTTTCCCCCTTCCCCCTTTTGTATTTTTGCTGAGGAGGGCTATGTCTCTGGATATTCTCCCCCACAATGGCTCTTACAATCTTTCTACCCCCTCTTGTGCTCAGTTCTCTGAGCCATGATGGGTGAGTTTTGAGTCTGTTTTGTTGTTGAGATCTTAAGTATCTCTGGATCTTTGCCCTGAGTTGTGTTGGGTATCATTGGTGTCTGTCTCCAATGACCTTTCATGGGTTATCAGACTTGTGGTGATTGGTCTTCTGTTTGTCTGGTCACTTTCTCATAGGCTTCATTTGAGCCCTGTGTGAAGGCTAGGTGTGGTTTGTCTCCTGCCAGGATGTCAGCCATCATCCAATGTCTTGTTGGTGGAATTGGGTTGTCCCCAGCTCTTTCAATGCCTTCTGAAAAATACAAACAGAATCTCCATTGGAGAGTGAGATCAATATAGGTTAAATGAGACAAACCTTGCTATTTTGGTTAGCTCCTAATGGGTGTAGCCACTCTGTAGCTCTCTGGTAGTGGAAATTTCTGTCTCTGTTTATTATGTTTGTTGAATTTTCTCTTACTCATTGGCCTTATTTTCCCATATTTGTATTAATTGCTTAAAATTAGTTGTGTTTTACTTACTTTGTTACTGGATTCTGCTATTTTGTTTTTTAAAAAAATTTTATTTATTTATTTGAGAGAGAAAGAGGCAGAGAGATAGAGATAGATAGATGAGAGAGAGAGAGAGAGAGAGAGAGAGAGAGAGAGAGAGAGAGAGAGAGAGAGAGAATGGCTGCTAGGGCCTCCAGCCACTGCAAATGAACTCCAGACACATGCGCCCTCTTGTGCATCTGGCTTTATATGGGCACTGGGGAATCGAACTCTGGTCCTAGCCATCTCTTCAGCCTGTGCTATCTTGTTTTTAATGATAGGTTTTATCTTGGCACTGTGGGACTACTTGGAATCCATCTGATTCTTCTGTAGCTTGCTCTTTAAACATTACAGAAGCCATAGGAGCCATTAGCCTAGGGCTATTAGACTTTACTGTTATGATGATAGCGTTATGACGATGCTTAATGATGTTCCCTGCAATCACATCAGCTGATGGAAACAGGACATATGAGTTCTAGAAGTTATTCAGATATTGAGTCTTTCTTTCAGGTAGTGGTAGTTTTCTGTTACAGTATTGCATAGTAGTCAATGGGACTCCTAGCAGGTGCCTGGTGCTCCATCTCAGTGCACCTCCTTCATCTCTGGTACTGGATCTTGTGGTCTCTAGGTCTATGGCCCACCCTAAACTCTGACTTCTTACCTCATTTAGTGAAATGTTAGGCTCCATCTAGGACCCTCCTCTCTGAAATGCTACCTAGTAACTGCACTTAGTTTGTTAACCTGTACGTTCACTGAACTCAACATTTCTTTAAGGCTCTCTGAGGAAGCAGTCAGTTGTTTCATTGGTTTTTGTCCAGGTATTTATTATTTGAGGTGGGTAATCTAGGAGCATTCCCTTTGAAAAGAAATGTCTTCGAAACTCACACAAGTTGAATGCACAGTCAGAATTTTCCTTTTCATCTGTAGTTCAAAATATCAGTATTGCTGGTAGTTCTTCAAGAGGTTAACTTGCAAAGTTTGCTCTCTATGGTCGGAGAAAAACCCAGTTAAGAAGGTTAACATTAGCACTGAAGAAAGGAACTGAAAAATAGTTTGGGCCAGATGTGATAGTGCACATCTCTGGTCTGAACACTTGTGAGGTGAAGCAGACAGATTATGAATTCAAGTAGCCTAAACTACTTTGGAAAATTCCCTGCCTCAAAGCATAAAACAGACAAAAACTGTTCTTAGAGATCCTACTTGAGAAAGCAAGAGTATTTTTCTGTAAGTACTGACATTGATTCTTTAGTAAATATTAACCCTTTATGATAACACTATAGAGCAGCACGAGGTTTTCAGTGAGAAGGATGCCAACATTTTTACCTTACTTCTAAGTTGTTATTGTTGTTGTTGTTTGTTTTTTTGTTTGTTTTGTAGGGTCTCGCTGTAGCCCAGACTGGCCTTGAACTCACAGCGATCCTCCTACCTCTGCCTCCCAAGTGCTGGGATTAAAGGTATGCACCACCATGCCTAGCTCTTATTTCTAGTTTGTAGTATAGTTCATGACCCATAGGAAAGCAAGCAAATGAAGACACACACACACACACACACACACACACACACACACACACATTTAACATGACAAAATATAATTCCATAACCATTAAGCACGAAGATTAACTATGGATTTACCCCATCCTCCATGAAGTCTCTTAGAACATGGGCTTCCATGTAGTCTATGAGTGAAATTCACTTTCCTTCAAAAATTTGTTGATATTAAAGCTCCATCATTGTCTATGACCTAGGAAGTGATTGCTCACTACGAGCTCAGAAAAAATCCCAATTCTCTTAAAAAATGAATTATGATATAGAGTTGTCATTCATCATTTTCTCTGTACCTAAAACAAGAAAAGCATAAGAATGGGTCATTGACATAATGACCATTTTCATTTCATTTCATCCCATTTTCTTTTATCTGTTTAAAATTAGGATTATGGTAGCCGGGCATGGTGGCACACACCTTTAATCCCAGCATTCAGGAGTCAGAGGTAGTAGGATCACCATGAGTTCAAGGCCATCCTGAGACTACATAGTGAATTCCAGATCAGCCTGGACTAGAGGGAGACCCTACATTAATCCCCCCCCAAAATAAATTAAGATATATGATGAGCATAAATCTGTTTTGATTCTTTTCATTTGAAAAAATATTCAGTGGCTCATATAATATAGGAGCCATCAAAAAAAAAATACCAGCCTTTCTATAAAATCTTTCATGACAAGTCCAGCAAGGTAACTGAAAAGGCTTTTCAGGAGGTGCTAGCCTCCTTTCTGAAGGAAATGTCATGGAGTTGTATTCATTTCCAGGCAGAACACCAAGTGATTTCCTCATGTTTTTCCCTGCAGGAGCTTTCCAGTTTCTATGCCTAAAGACAAATTGGCTTCTGCAAACACAAAGCTATTCTAAGCCACCAGGTGAAAATGATCAATCTTAGTTGTGTAAGCATCACCCAAGACAATAAAAGCTCTTTTGTACGCTAATTGCTGTGACAGAGACATGAACAGGAAGCAACCACAATGGTACATCTTTGCACCTCATGGGACAGCTAGAGCGATGATATCCCTTTCACCTTTCTACAAAAAGTGTACACATTCAGTTTTCATATTCTTAAATTGACAAAAAATTGTATATACAGTGTATAAATGTGTAAGCATGATGTCTTCATACCTACATTTCTATTGTCTCACATACTCTTTATGGAGAAAACATTTAGAATCTGTGTCTTCACAATGCTTACATATGTGTATATCCATCACTGTCATTGACTACCTCATGCAGTGGATCCCTGAACGTGCTTTTTCTCTTTGAGATTCTCAAGCTTTGGAACCTGATCTCTCCAATCCCTCCCTGAGGCATTCATCATTCTACTCTTTGTTTTGATCAGTTCGTTTTGTCATATTCCACATACAGGAAGATCATGTCATATTTTCCTCAGGATTCTTCTTCAGCCTTCTTGGTCCTGGGATTACAGGCATGCCTCACACAACTGGCTATATTCATTATTATTTACTGTGCAATATTCAAAATATATAGTTTCTACATGCAGAGCTATTTTACATTATTTTGATTTAACTTATAAAGTCACGCAAGTGATCAGAAATGATCTTCTAATGAAATTATATGACCCAATACCTAGTTTTTGTCTTAATTTACGTCAAATAATTGACTATATTGAAAGTCCCTGTTCCTGGATTATTTATGTCACTGTGTTGTGTTCACATGTCCAACCTCTTGACTGTGATGTTGCTGGCATATGGTAAGAAGCCTGCGTTACCTGAAATGAACAAAATATTTGAATATCCCTTGCTAATAATTGTACTTATCATTAGGAGACAAGCTAATTAATGCATTGTAATTGGAACACAGTGTCTGAAAAAGTTTGCTTTATAACATCCTGGTGGAGTTATATCATAGATGTCTGGGGAAGCTTTCTAGAATTCTTTTTGTTTCTTGGAATTGCTTTATCAAATTATATGTGAAAATAGAAAATGTTATTAGTGATGATGAGACAATACTTTGAATGTGTTTAACAATAGTTCTGGGGAGTTAAAAAGCCAAATTAATATTGTGAAAATTTTCTTTTTTCAGTAAGCTTTTTGATGAGGATACCAAACTTTTCTCTGTTTCTTTTTAAATTACCCTACATAGAGGTGTTTCTAATTTACCTGGTTGCAAAAAGATTAAGTAAGTTCTGTCAATACTTTTCAATGGACAAATTAGGCTTACTATCAATATTCAGTACTTAAAGCAGGGTCCAGGTACCATAGAACCTTATTGTTCTAGTGAAAAGGTTGAAAACAGTCATAAAAGCAGACCAATGTTGAAAGGAGGATCCTGAATTTAAGTCATTACTTAAACCTTGGCCTTAAATAAAGACCATAAAATGATGAGAGCTTGAAGGAATAACAGCTGATGAACAGTCACAATTACAACTTAGATTACAGGTCTCAGGACTGGAGAGTGAAAGGGGAGTGTTTCCAAAAACTGCAAACTCCTAGCTGTCTCAGTGACACTTACTGAGGCAGGTTTAATGAGATTGGGAGAGTTCCCTTGTATATATCTGGCTGCAGATGCCCATTCCCGGCAAAAGTGGAAGAGGGCAATGCTTGAGCTATGGGTGTGTCTGATAATAAACCAACCCATCATTGTGACTGTGTGAGATGGTGTACCGAAAATACACAACACGGTTGCCAGCATTAAGTGGGTACAGCAGCTCGAAGACTAAGGCACAGACTCAAATCAAACCATCTGTAGTTTTCATTTTGCTTCCACAATAGTATCTGGATACTAACTTGACAATATTACACTGGTTCTCTGAAGCTGGCAAGATAAGGAATAGTGTCTATGTCATATGGTTATCTGGAAAGTAAGTAAGTGAAAATATACACAAACATTTCAGTTTAGTATGTGTGTTCGTTTTTCATTGCTGGAAACAATTATCTGATGAAACAATTTAAGGCAGGAAGGGTTTACTTCAGCTTGGGGTTCCAGGTTATAAGTCCATCATGGTGGGGAAGGCATGAGTTTGAAGTGGAGCTGGTCACATTAAGTCCATAGAGAGGAAGCAGAAAGCGACAAATACTGCTGCTCAGCCAGCTCTCCCCTTTATAATATACAGCCCAGGACCCCAGCCCCTGGAATGGTGCCGACCACTGGCTTTCCACCTCAAGTAATCTAATTTAGATAACCCCTCACAGTGATTCTAGGTCCTGCCATATGGACAACCATCATGAGCATCCCAGGAAGCACTTGATTGAATTATCACCTATTTCTACTCCAACTATACCCATAAGGACTATTACTACTATCTCCATTGCTGCTGGGGTTACCATTATTGGATCTGTCTGTTTAGGAACCAGTGGAAACTGAAAGGCTTTGGATAAATGGGTTGGTAAGGCACACGCTGACTAATCTAACCAGTCAGCAGGGCTGAAGCTTACTCTGTAACTCTAAAAAGAAAAGAAGTGAAAAAACAGGTCATCATGAAAACGAAACTATCAGAGAAAACCAATAATAACTATTTCTCTTTCGTTGTATTAAAAGTTGTAAACATAGCATAACATTCACCATTTCAAGTATCTAATTCAGTAGCATTAAATACATTTGCATGATTGTAACATGAAAGTGCCATCCCCATGTACCCTCAGATTATTTTATCTTCCCAACCCAAACTCACTGCTGAATTTCCTCTCTTCCCAAACACCTGGGAGCTGCCACTCTGCTTCCCATTTCTATGTAGTTGACTCCTCTAGGCACCTCAGAGTAATGAGTCATTTAATATTTTTCTTCTGTATCTGATTTATCTTACTTAGCATCCTGTCCTCAAGATTCAGCCATGTATCAAAACACTATTCTTGCTTAAAGCCAAATGATATTCTATATATATATACATATATATATCACATTCTACTTATCCATTCATCTATTGATAAATATTGGGTTGCATCCATTTTTTGGCTTTTGTAGACAATGCGGTTACAGGGGTGTACTTTGCACATGCCCACAGGGAATGATCATGACTAGATGGGTGCACCTGTAGTTAATGACCTTGATTGAACTTGGGCTTTTCATTACCATAAACATTCTCCACTAATAGCTAAAGTTAATGTGAGGTATTCAACTTCGCGTCATGGTGCCTAAACCTACAAAGAAAATAGGTGCACTGGGGAGACAGCACAGAGGTTAAAGGTGTTTGCTTGCAAAGCGGGCCGAACTGAATTCAATTCCCTAGGACTCATGTAGCCAGATGCAAAAAGTGGCTCCAGCGTCTGGTGTTCCTTTGCAACAGCAAGAGATGCTAGCATGTTGCTTTTGTGCTGTGGTGAGGGTGTGTGGAGCAATGGAAACTCCTTATTTCTTGGCAGCCAAGAAGCCAAAAGAGAGAGGAAGGGCCAGTGTCCCAATATTCCTTCAAGGGCAAGCATCCAATGAGCACCCATTCTTTCACAAGGCCCCTCTACCTTCTAAAAGTTTCACCACCTCCCAAAAGTATCCTGAACAGAGGACCAAGCCTTCAATATGTGAAGGCTTCTTTGGGGGAAGCTTATCCAAAGTGAGCTTTTCCTGAAAGCTATTTATTTGACATTAACTTACTAATTGCCTTAAAATAGTGGTTCTCAAACTTAAGCAACCATCAGAATCGCCTGCTTAGGATGCTAGTCAAATGTAGATTCCTGGGTCCTGCTCTGAGTTTCTGATCTAGTAGGTCTTGGATAGACCTGAGAATTTGCATCAACTGGTTCATATTTCCTATCGATGCTGTTGTTGTATTATCCTGGAATCTTATCTTGAAAAACACCCTTTTAGATCATTGTCTTGGTTAACAAAACAAACACAAAATCTCTTCTGCTTTTTTTCCCACTATCTTTCTCTACTGAAGTGGGAACTCTGATGTAAAACTATGTATAGCTCACCTGGTAATGACTAAGGGGGATATCACTCAGCGGTAGAGCTTTTGACTGTTTGCAAATGACACTTTCAATAATGATAATGAGACTTATATTAAAAGTGAATAAAGGAAGCCATGTACAATAGCTTAGTTCCTTGGGTTGTAAATAGAGCTATTCCTACATCTCAGAAGGAGGGAAGGGAGAAGTCCCAAGCAAAACTGAGAGTGAGACCAGCATTCTACAGCACACTAGCCTTTTGGTGGTTGGTCCATAGGGATCCTCTGGAAAGGAAACCAAGAGGGTAAATGGCCCTCTCATTCTGCTCCTGCTCCTCAGTTGGCTACAGTTGAAGCAAGAAAGGCCAGTGAAATACTCAGCAGGTAAGCCTCAGCAGAAGGCAGAGGAGCGTATATGCAGAAGGGTCAAACAGAGAGAGCGAGAGCAAAGAAATCTTCAGCTTTTGGAATTTTATCATAGTCATTTTTAATGTAGTTAACTTTTCTCTGTGTGTCTAGGGTATCTCAGAATATGATCTCAAATCATGTTTTCTGCCTTTCTATCCCCAAGTGAACATAAGAGCTGATGCCTAACAGATGTTGATTCGTCAGGCTCATGATAGTCTGGGGTTTTGTTAATGTCACAAAAATGTTTGCAGGTGTGATTCTATGTAGAGTGAGGCTTTGAGAACAATTCATTTCCTGCTTAGCTTCGGCCATGGCCATGGAGATTTAAGATCCATCTCATGTGGCCTTATGTGCGAGTAATTACAGGGGCTCATACTTCTGTTGGTTAGGGATTTTTATATTGTGTGATAATGGTTTCTTAGAAACACACACACACACACACACACACAAGGAACAATGTGAATTTGCTGAAATCCCCTAATAATGAAGCACCCACATGATCCCAGAATTGTTGGCAGGACTGACCCGTTTATATTCACACCCCACAATTTCTGACTCTGAATCAACCTTGAATTCTGCCATTTTAAAACCATTGCATTTTCCCTATGGATGAATATAAGACAAAAACATGACCAAAGTGCAGTGTACACAACACGTTGTGCAACTTATGCATATTACTCAGGTAAGATGTTGGGAAAATCACAAAAAATCTGTAGCTAAATGTGTTATGCTTAACTTTGTCTCTGGACATTGTCCTTATCTCTTCCCAACCGATGTTCTCTGCTTGTGTCCTGTCATTCTTTATGTTTCAAGCATTTATTACAATTCACAATTATCTGGAGAAATAATTTATTGAATGACTTCTTACCTCAGGCATTAATGAGGGTAGAATTGGATTATTTTTTTTCCCAATGGTATGATAAGGAGCCTTGGCAAATGCCTACTGAATTAATTAAATAACCACATAAATACAGACATAAAAATAAGCCAAAGCTTTGCAGCTGAGAGTGGATAAGCACCTTTACCAGCTGTCTGGGGTCCCTGGTCATGGCTGCTGTCCAGTGGTTCTGTCCCATTGCCTCTGCTGTTGCTGGAGCTTTCTACCTGTGCATTTGTTTAAAATCAATGCATTAATGCTTTATCACATTAGTGATTATGAAGTGTTTTGGTGTTTACAGATGGCTTCATATTTATAAAACAGCAAACCACTATAGCAACTCTGGGGAGTAAGCAGTGTCCTCAGCACTTTCTAAACTCACAGACATGTGGCTGGCTTCTCTGAGGAGTACCACCAGGAGTAAAAAGCAGAACTTCAAGCTGGTTTTGCCACTTCCAAGTCTCGTGCTGCCTAGAGCATGCATTTGTCCTGATGTTCTAGAATGCCAGGCTTCTCGGTTCTTCTTTCTCTACCTTGGTATTGGGTTTCTGAGACAAAGGTGAAATTTGCATTTAGAATTTTCCACCTCTGAGAGTTGCTTTTCCCCATAGGTTTGAATCTAATGTGTGAATAGCTTCAGAAAAGGTTAATCTGTTTACCCGACCAGAACAGCCTGCACTGTGGCACAAGCAAGGGCTTACTTTGCTGGCTGCTCCAGATGTCCTATGCTCTGAGCGGCTTTATCTGCATTTGGTATTTCAAAGCCTGTGATCAATTTACAATTATAATCGCCATCAAGATTTCACTTAAACTAGCATTTTGTGAAGGAAAACATCAATGTAGATTATCTTGCAAGTTGAAAAATATGTAATGATTTATAAAACAAAAATGGGTTTCATCGACACAAGTGAGTACAAAATTGCTGTTACTCTATACTGTAATCATTTGCTAATACAAGATCCTGTTATTTTCACACATGCATCTTTTACTCACTGTTAGTCCACAATAAAGTGATTATAATCACTGAATTATACCACTACTTCAGGAAATTGGAGTGCACAAACATGAATTAAAAAATGAAATGGCTGATTATGAAATGTGCATTGGATGTCTGTATTTGTGGCAATGTAACTAGATTAAAAGGGAACCTGATTATACAAGGCATTTCCTATTTTTGACCTTGGTCTTCCTAACCTCCAGAACTAAATTACAAATTGTAATGTTTGGTCATAGCTTCCTAAATATTCTAACTATGAACATTTCTCAAAGGTGAAGAAACTAAGATTTACACTGGTTAAACTGCTCAAGATTCTACAGCAGTTTAAAAAAAGTAGATAAAGTATCAAATAATAAAGTAGATTTTTCAGATAAAAGTGAAATCCAGGGAAAACCAGAAAGTACTAATACCTACTTCTGAATTTTATTATTAGTCTGATAAAAATAAAATAATTGATGCGTAAATTATATAAGCTTAGAATGAAAAGAAAGATTATGAAAACTACCTGAAAACAAAGATTATGTCTTACCCATTTTTGGATCTCTGTATATAGAGCACCCCACAGATAATATTGTATTGAATTTTATCCTGCTTCAAAATTTCCAAAGTTAGACATGTACGGTTCAATTTACCCTTGAGAAGTTCCAGGTATCAAAATTCTTTAACTTCTTAGGTAACAACCTTTCTCTTTCTAATCTCTCTATTGAATTTGTCTAATCATGGAGAATAAGGGAATATAAGATGTACTAATGAGATAATATTAATGCTCATCATGGATGATGTAATCCATCCTGAGCTGTCAGCAGCTGAATATTAGCTGAAACCCTCAACTTACAAAGATTTATATTAAAACAATATGCTCTGCTCTTGCTTAAATTTGGATTTCAGGAAGTATTTAAAACACACTGCTTGGTTTTTTTCCACAAATGACACTGATGTGAACGTCTGAAGTTCATCTAAACATAAGACTAGTTAACAACTCTCTAGGTAATGCAGATGTGCAGCCGATACTGAGAACCACTGTGGTAGGAAAATGTGGATTCCATGTGGAGAGCTAAAACATCCTAGGGGCTGCCTAGACACAGCCAAGGTGACACGCGATGACTATTTTTGTGAATTCATCATACTGTTATCCCAAACTTGATTTTAATCTTCTAAAACTGTATACAGATTCACTAGAGGAAATTAATCACATGTTAATCAAATATCAAATGATCTGTTATATGCAAGAATGACAAACCTACGGGGAACTTTCCATTGAACACATCCATATCAGTTACTTTCTTGTTGCTGGGACAAAATACCCAATCAGAAACATTTAGGGAAGTTATTGAGGTTATTTCAGCTGACAGATACAGAAGGTGCAGTCTATTGTGATGGGGAAAATATGGCAGGAGCAGAAAGTCAGTGTCCTATGTTCATGTCAGCAGAGAAAAGGTAGAGTGAAAGAAAAGCAAAGAGGGCTGAATTTTATAACCCCATGTCCCACCCCCAGGAACATACTTCCTCCAGCAAGGCTGTACTTTCTTAAGGTTCTATAGCCTTCCATGAAAGCACAGCCAGCTGGAGATTAAGTATATTCTAACCAATGGCATCCAGTATCCAAACCTTTTTCTGCTTTTTTTTTAACTAACTAGAAAATTTATTAGAATATTATTCTGGAAGGGTAGAATCTGAGCAGAAAGAATAGACAGTGTTGGGATATTTTTCTTAATCCAGTTAAAGCACCTCACCTCAGCCAAACAAAATTGAACACAATACTCGCGTATACAAATTTTGATGCCCTACAGATTTGAGGTTCTCTAGTTATTCTAAAATAATATTTCTAAATCTATTGGGACTCACATGATTTTATGCACAATCTCCTTTCTTTCCTCCCACAGTTTATAGTGCTGTTAGAATTTTATTTCCTAGATTGTATTAATCAAGAGTTCTCAGGCTCCTGAAAAATGGATAATAGAAGGTTCATCATGCAGAAACTTGAACAGATACAGCAAACCTGAGAAGAGCAACTTGTTCCTAACCAACTTCCTGCTGAGATTCTTACTAAGGGTGATAATCACATTCATGAACATATCCTGATTTTGAAAGCTGTGTCAAAGAATATCCATTTCTCTCTCATGTTTTAGACTTCCTCCACTGTCTAATGATTCTTGATTTATTTAGGAATGAGCCAGTTGAAATACTGGTTCGGAGCTCTCTTTTCAAGAGTACAGTTAGCCTTAGGGTAATCAGACAGAGAGAGAGGACAAGGCAATTGGTTGGCAAATGTGAGCTGAGCTCTTCACTCCCCACACCATCGCCAGCACCGCACAAATGTCCTAGAAGATACCAGAGCTCAGGTTTCATCATACAGTGTAGTTAAATTCCTTAGAGGAAGGTCTCTGGTTGAGGATTGAGTGAAAGTATCAACTCTAGAAGATCTATATATGGACTTTCTACTTTTTTATTTTTTTAATATATATTTATCGTTCATAATGAGTTACATTATTTAGTGGGCAAACAATAAGTTGTTATCCCCCAATTCCCCAATGCCCCCCCATCCTCAATCAGCTGGATATCCTCCTCTGGACTTTCTACTTTTGATTCCCTTGTTTTTCAGCTTG
Organism: Zapus hudsonius; assembly: GCA_004024765.1. Taxonomy (NCBI): domain Eukaryota; kingdom Metazoa; phylum Chordata; class Mammalia; order Rodentia; family Dipodidae; genus Zapus; species Zapus hudsonius. The sequence continues at coordinate 38,570 of PVHP010008734.1, forward strand.
GGGATCCCTCTGGGTTTCCTCCCAGCTATACGTAAGCTCCCCATATCTCTGGGCTAAGCCTGCCCTCCCTTACCATTTGCCACTTCTCAGTCAATCTTTGATCTTCAAAGTGCTGATCCATACTCTGCACTTCTCTTCAACATTGAGTGCTTAGGCATGTTTCTGAAAATTAAATTATATTTATGAAAATAAATGGAAAAATAAGCAAGCCCCTGTTGATAAAGGAACACAGAAATTCAGGAAAATTATTGAAAATGGTGTGAAGCAAGGACAGGCAGGTTTGGGTGATGCACACATCCAGTTCTTCAGCAGCTTCTACCTTTGCCTTCTCAAGAAAGGTTTGACTAATTTCAAAAGCAGACAAAAACCTGTGATGATATGTAGAGCTTTCCTTAAGTCTGACTTATAGAACCAGGTTTTTGTTGCTATAAGAAATCAGTTCAAACTTGTTTCATGGTTGTTTATGAATAATGACTCTATTGTGGTACCCATTTAATGTCATTTTGTTGGAAGACACAAGAGTCCAGAGATCTTCACAAGCTGTAATTCTGGAAACAACTGGCAGGGTGATGTTTAATACTGAGAGATGCCAGAGAGTGCCTGAACACCAATGACTAGCAGGCTATATATGCAGCTTGGAAGGGATGGATTGTTTTAGTCAGTTATCTGTGACTACAGCAAAATACCTGGAATAATCACTTAAAAACGGATATTTTTGTTCTTGCTTAGAGTTTTATAAACATCCATCTATGGTCAGTTGTTCCCATTACTTCGGGGCCTGCAGTAAGCATGATATTGTTGGAATGTAGGATATAAATGTATCTTATAACCTGGGACAGCTAGAAGAAACCTGGATCACAGGATCTCTGCTCAGAGCTCACTCATAGCAACCTTAGATTTCTAAGTAAGCCCCACCTCTTAAAGGTGCCATATGGAAACACATTGGCCTTTGCAGGACAGTTCAGTTACAAACTATAATATGGAATAAAACACGCAAATTTATCTAGATGTTTTAAGTTCCTAAGGCCACAACTAAGTTCTAATTTTTTTTTCTGTCACTATCATAGCACCCAGTTTAGTGCTTACTTGATTTTCTGATAAGCTGAGTTAGTTTTGGGGACCCAGGTGGATCAATAAAATATTATAGCTAAAAGTTTTTTGTCAGGCCATCTAATATCCTTTGAATCTGGGACTTTTTTGTTAATGTCATCATTGCTGAAAAAGAGGACTACATGGAAATTGATATGCACAAACAAGTTGTTACCATGTCTTTTTTTTTTTAAAAAAAAAGAGTTCACAATTATTCTTTTCACTGGCTTGGAGTTGGTAGCATTTAAGGACTGAATAAATACACTGTATCCTTTGTTCCTAAGGGCTGTATTTCGTTTTACTTCACACTCAACTTGTACACAGTACAATTTCCTTTGCCTGCTATGCTCATGCCCTGTGTTTCTTTGTAAATTTCTAACCATATTTTTAACCAGCTCAAATATGACTTCATTAGTGAAGCCATCCCAGATTATCACAGGAATAGCTGATACTGGCTCCTCCAATTCTTTATAGTTACATGTAATCTTCTTCAGTTTCTTCATTTTATCATCGGCAAAATTTGTCCAGAGTTATGAAGTGACATTTTCAAGGTTAAAAATAAAAAACAAAAGCCTCAGAGAAGCAGCAAATTCTCAATCAAGATGAGTGAGATTTTATATGTATCTGGTGACCCAGTTGTGTTCCATATCTTCTGGGCTTTGGTAGAATTCCAGAGATGTTTGAGGAGTAAAAAGAGGAGCCAGAAAGGCCAGGAGTCCATTATAGGAGGAGGAGGAGGAGGAGGAGGAGGAGGAGGAGGAAGAAGATGGGGAGGAAGAGGAAAAGGAAGGAGAAGACCTCTTTGCTATGTCATTTGTGTGTCTGCACATGTTTAGCACTGTTTTCCAATTCAGTTAAGGCGAGTGTTCATAGGCATCTGGTATGATTTGTCCTGAAGAATCAGGTAGGCCTTTGTCCTTTCAAACTCTTAGTTGGTAGTAGGACACAAAAAGTAGTTGTTGGTGCAGCTGGCAACATGAACAGTTGTGTTCTCAGTCAACAAGGAGGAAAGAAGTATTTATAGAGAGTAAAATGTACCATTCTCTATAAACAAAAGCAGAAAAGCAATCTTGTGTTCCCAGACACTGTCTCATAATTAATATTATTGAAACAATTCCCAGTTTTCTTTTTCTGGTACAAAGTTCTTCTGGGATTCCTAACAAACAAACTCTGTAAAAGTTCTAGGCAGTGATATTGTCACTGTTAGGAATTGCTTTGTTTTGCCCAAGAAGGTAAAGTCCAAACTTTCAGTGCCTGTGAATGAGGATAATTTGGAAATGAGTCTCTGCAGATGATTTCACTGAGATGAGATCCAGTTGGGAGGAGTTTCCCCATTCAATAAAACTAGTGACTTTATACATTGGAAATGAGGGTATGGAGGTAGATATATACTCTATTGGTCAACTTTGTATCACCATAATGAAATATTTGTCAGTGGATACTCTTGGAGAAAAGGT
>PVHP010008734.1:41215-52488 GCA_004024765.1 Zapus hudsonius
TATATATATATATAAAACAAATTGGATGAGAGCTGAGGATTAAGTATGAGTCTTAATACCAAATACATGAATCTGTGGGGGACCACCATATTCTGTCTCTGACCCTCATAAACTCTTGACCATCTTATGATACAAAATTCATTCAGTACAACTTTAAAAGTCTCCATATTATATATCAAGTCCAGAGTCTCATCTGAGACTTATGATTTTATTTCATCTGTGAGCCCTGTAAAATCAAAACACAAGCTACATACTTCAATGCATAATGGCAAAGAGTAAACACTCTCATTCCAAAAATGAAGAAATGGAATCATGGCAAGGAAAGATTGGACCAATGCAGGACCAAAAACAAGCAAGGCAAACATCAAATCCTGCAGCTCCATGTTCAGCACCTGGGACTCATGATGGAATCATCTGGATACCAAAAGGACTGGACAGTTCCATCCCTCTAACCAAGCTGCTTGCTTCCCAGGCAGAATCTGCCCCCAGCCAGTAGCTTTCCTTGGTGGTTATCCCATAGTTTTGGCATCTCCAACATCATTGGGTTTCCACTGCACCTTATGGCTCATCCTCACAGTTTAAAACAATGTCTTCTTTGTATCACCTTGCAGGATCTCTGACCCTGCAAGGTGCCCATTACACACAACATGTCCAATGCCAGATTGGTGATGCTGATATTTTTCCCCCCTAGGGGGGAATGAAGCCCAGTTTTGAGAATCAGGAAATACCTTTTGCATTCTTCCTTCAGATCCCCTCATATGAAAAGAATAAGCATCCCCACTAGCTTGAGCCTTCAATGAGTTGAGTTTCACCCTCAGGGAATCTTTCCTATTATGGCAATGCAGAGCATATGGTCAATTGTCAATGGTGGTAATCTCTTTAAACATTGAAGCTGAAGTGGCTGTGTTCTCTGGGCTTGGGACCTGGACTCGTTCACATTTCTTCTTAAGCCAAACTTTAAGATTTTTTATATCATTCTGTTCTATATTTGCCTCCACCACACACACACCAGGTCCATTATTTTTAAATTCAACTTTACTCAAGTTCCCAGGATGCCATGATAACACAGTAACAGTGTATGTCTAACACAGTTCCCAATAAAGCCCTCCTCCAAAACCTCATATGCCTTCATAGTTCACGGTTCTCTCTGCAGTTTAGTCTTTCAAAATCTCACCAGAATGGTGCATTAAGCTCTGCTTATAGCATTATAAATTTCTGTAGTCCAAAGTTCCAAATTATTCTATGTTCCTACTATACACCAGTTCCAAAATATTAAAATTCACCTGGATGACTTACTTACTGCAGCAGAGACCCCACTCCTGGTACTAATTTTTCTGTGGCAGTTATCTTCTCATTGCTTCAACAAAATACCCAACAGAAGCAGCTTGTGGAAGGAAGTGGGTTTCTAGGGGAAGTTTCATCATGATGGGTAAAGTATGGAAGGAGCAGAAAGCTAGGTATTGCATCACTATATCAGCAGGCAAGTACAAAGAGTGAGCTAAGTGCAATAATTGAGGATAGGCTATAGCACCCCAAGGCCTCTCTGCTCCTCTGATAAGTCTTATCTCCCCAAGGCTCCACCATCTGGGGATTAAGTATAAGGCTTAGTCACAATCAGAAGAGGCAATGAGAGACATTTTATAGTCAAACCACCAGACTCCTATGCCTTCTAACATCACTACCCGGAAAGCAAGCCTCCAATAAGGTTGAGATTGAGGAAAATAACCTAACATCGACCTCTGGCCTCTACTGCATGTACGCACATGAACAAATATACCCCCCACACACACAGACTCACAAAACAATCACATAAAAATCTGAATTGCTACCTTAGTGTGCTGGCATTCCCACACCATAACCATGACCTGTTTCCAGCTCAATTCTACTGAGAAGCAGCCCTTCTATAGGAGTATGCACCCTCCAGTTCACCACTGACCCTACCCCTCATTCAACCAACATAAGGCCCCAGTTCTAATCTCTCTCGTGAATGCCACCACTGTGTATCCCACGTAATTAAGTTTGGACTTTTGTAGAGATTATAATAATTATATATTTATCTACTCTTTTCTCTGGAAACACACAATTTAAGTCATCAAAAACGGAAATGAATTTCTATCTTAGACATGTTAAGATTATTCACTTTAACTGGTCTCAGTCACTTGTTTGCTGAGTATGCTAACTGCTAACATTGAGAAGACTGATGTGTTGATTTCAAGCTTGAATTTAATGTTTGCCTTTCAAGTTGTTCTGCTTACTTTTCACCTCCCCAGTTTTCCTTTGTGCCTCTCCCTTTCTGATTGCTGTCTCCCTCCCGACATGGCTTTCTGTTATCTTTTCCTCCTCTCTCTCTATTTGTTTTCATTCTACTTCTATCATCCATCTAGCATTGAATACCAATGTCTTTAGAGTCCTATTGCCTGGGTTATATAACCCCATTGCTTCTAGCAGCTGAAGAACTGTCAGATTGTCATTTTAGTCTCCCTGAGCCTCATTCTTCTCATTTTCAACTGGGAGAATAATAATATCCACCTCCTAGGTCACTGAGAACATTCACATGTTACTAAGTGCAAACACTCAGAATCTCAGACTAGAGCTTGGCACGTGTTAATGTTAGTTACCATGTCTGTTGTCATAATTGCTGCTTTTCCCTATTTATGCTAAACTCATGGAGAGGGTATTATTGTTAAAATATAGAGAATAGGATGTGATAGTTGTTTAACTTTTAGAACCAAAAGATGTACTTTGGTATTGTAAATGTTTTTGTTATTATAAAACAACATATCAGCTCTACAACCTAGATGTATATAATGAATAAAATATGTTATTGGATACGGACAGGTGGAATGATTTTCCACATTTAAATCTAAGGTCCACTTCAGAACCATATGCACATCCTACAGGTGCTTTCTCATTGCTGAGCGAGATGGAGGAACTTGGCTGTAATATGATATATTTGATGTGTATGGGGTCAGAAGTTCTTGAGTTTCTTTGGGACATTTTAAGGGCTTTATGCTTTGGCCATTTGTTTATCCATTCTTTTCTTTTGTTGGGAATGGCTAGACAACCATACCTTGACATTTGAAAAGGTCGGTGTTTTTCCACACACTAGTAATCATGCTTTACTTGAAATCAGCAAAGCATTGCAAGTCAGATTCCTTTTTGTAAAGACAATGAGCTTAAAGAGAGAAAAACAGCATAACTTAGACCCACTCTTATAACCAGTGAGTCAACAGGCTTGACCACTGAACTCTTGAGTGGTTTGAAAGAAGGTATAAAAACATTTCATTCCTGACACCGGTTTGAAGGGCATACTTGTGCAGCCCTGTATATATCTCTTCAGTGTGCTTCCTAAAGCACTGATGGTCATTAGCACTTTCATATACTTGAATTATTTCACTTGATTTTTCAAGGGAGACAATGAACAAGAGCAGAATGACCCTCTTCTTCCTCCTACTCCCATCCTTCCTCACTTCTTCATGCCCTCTTTCTCCTTATTTTTTTACTTGTTAATTTTTAGATGCTTTACAAAGAAATGCTTTGAAAATATGTTGATAAAATTCTGCACTCATCACAGATACCTTTCACTTCTCACCTCCAAATAAGTCAATTAACCAAAACCAAATTAGTTATGTTTACATGGTATTGTTAAATTGAGTGCCTTTGAGCCTTCAGCATATTTAGAAGAGTGGATTTATACTACTAAAGATCATGAGAAATCTCTCAGACTCCTGTGCTCTGTTGACTGACTTGAACAGTAGGATTAAAGTCCTCTTGATTTCTAGGTTGCTATATCACAAGAATGATTAACAACACAAAAATTTGTTCCTCTCATAAATGTGTGTCATATATTCCTATATACAAAGTCAAGACTGTGCAAGCTCTTTGGACATATAAAATGCAAAGCGAAAGTAAGACATGACTTTCATTAGAAATACAAAGAAAATTTCTGCACATGGGATCATTTAATTTTATTTCAGAAATTCAGAAGTTGTTTCAAGTAATGTGCTAAGCCATCTTAGCTGGCATGCAGTGCCAGCATCTCACGTCCGTGAAATTCTAGGAGGAAGTAAATGCTTACCTTTCAGGATGTTCTGCCTTCCTTTCTCCCAGGTCTCCTTCCACTTCTCTCCCTTGCTGACTACTGTCTCTCTCCCTACATGGCTTTCTTCTTTCTCTTTCCTTCTTCCATTCCTCTTTCATTTGCCATCACTTGAAATGGAAAACATTCATTCCTCTTGGCTAGTTCTGAAAGGCGAACAGATTGACAGTGATGTAAAACAAGATCTAATTTTACCCTAATGCAACTTAGATAAAATATAAGCATTCTTGTGCTAGAAAGAACACAACTTGCTTATAAAATGTATTTAGTTGGATACCTAGAAAACACTGTGTAATACTTTTTTGCAACAGCCGGATAGATGTTAGAACCCAGAATGTTTTGTTGAAAGTGACTTCATAGATCAACTAATTAGTTAATTTGGTGGAGAACCTGAAATTCAGCAAGGAAAAAAATGATTTTGGTATTATCAGATGACCATTTCATGGCTGAACCAATAACTTCAATACTTAGAAATTGAATTCCCTGAGGCCAGGTATTTTGACTCACCTTTGTATTCATCCACCTGTTCAGAATTTAGTAACTTAATTTTAACCCTCAAGTGTTTGTCCATGTTATATTGCTATAAGAAAATGACTATCATCTGACAGTAAATGGATTTTGTTTGGCTCACTGATCTGGAAGCAGGAAGCCTGGCCCCTGGTGCCAGCATCCTTGTGGAATCTGGAGAAGATACCACATTCTTTCATGACAGAGGGCATTGCACGGCAAGAGAGAGCAGTGCTTAGCTTGTGTCTCCCTCTTCTAAAGTCACTGGTGAGAGTATAGTGGTTCCTGTCTGTAATCTGAGTATTTGAAAGGCAGAAGTAGGAGGAGTGCCTTGAGTTCAAGTCTAGTTGGGCAGCATAGTGAGTTCCAGCCCAGTTGGGCTTAAATAAATAAACAATAATCATATGGGCCTTGCCCTCATAATCTCTTATAATCCTAAGTATCTCTGAAGTAGCAATATCAAATGAATTTGGGGGTTAAGTTTCCAACACATGAACTCCAGCCATAGTACCATGTATATTCACACTGTGTTGTTAAGCAAGGAATATATCCAGATAAATCAAATGAGGTAGCTGATCTCAAGAAGATTATTATGTCAGGGGAGATAGAGAAAAACAGAAAGTCCCCAGTGATAAAAATAAAATGTAATGTATGTAGTAAATATCAGGGGTGTCTACTAAGTTACATGAAAGAGTCATTTTCTTTTCATAAGAAGAAGTATTCTGAGAAGAGTTATTTTGTTTGCAATATGAAAAAGGTTAGTTCAACTATGATTGAGACTTGATAATTTTCTAGTAATATTCATATCAAATACAGATAATTTTTAGTAGTACACATTTCCACTATATTTATTATGTTCACACACATAGTTTCTTAACTCTAATTTTTGGGGGGCCCTTCTTGCCATTAATTGAATCTCCTCACCACACTACCCTATTTAGATAAAAAGCTCTGACATTCTAAGACGTCTATGTGATTCAGAAGACCTAGGATAAATAAGGAAAATGATGCATATTATTTTTTTACATTTTAAAACTCCTTCCTATAGAAGAGTTCAATTAATAAATTGAATGAGATTGTCTGCTGGGTTCCCTGAGCGGAAGAGGGGGCGGAAAGATTGTGAGAGCCATGGTGGGGGAAGACTGTCCAGAGGCATGGCAACCATCAGTAACAACACACTTGGGCCAGGAAGACCGGGCTGAGTAGTAGGATATCCAGGATCCCTTGCCACAAGGACTAATACAGACAGCCCACGGAGGAGGATATCCAACTGATCAGGGATGGGGAGGGGGGGGAATTGGGGAATTCAGGATAACAACTCATGGTTTGCCCACTAAATAATGTAACTCATTATGGACAATAAATATATATTTTTAAAAAATAAATTGAATGAGAGAAACAGAAAGCCACCATAAGACTAAAACAGTGATAAATAATAAATCATTGAAAGTTTGAGAAATGCCAGGTATTTATTTTTATAGACTCAAAGCATTTGCTCAAAAATAATTACCAACCCTAAAAGCAAAATAACTAATTTCATAGTGGAGAAACCCATCAGATTCTACCCTACATGACCAAGCTCAATGTCAATGATAACATAGTCTCTCATTGGGTATTTGTAATTGCTGCATTACATCTGAGGATAATGTACAAAATTGCTGAGTAGTTCTTTAGAGTATCGCTCAAGACAACAACAACAACAAAAATAGACTGATGGTGAATAAGAAAATTTAAAACCTAAATGGAGTGAGCATAAGATACTAGATTGAATGATGAAATAGAATGAGGACAGTTTTTTTTTTTTTTTTTTTTTTTTTAAATTTCATGGTCCGGGAAGACGGCTTGGCAAGTAAGAGTGTTTGCTGAACATACATGAGAACCTGAGTTGGATCTCCATCATGCACATAAAAAAAGCCTGTCAAGGCTGTGTGTACCTCTAACCTCAGCACTGAAGGAAGAGGAAATGGAAGATTTCCAGGACAACAACCTGGTCGGCTAGTCTAACCAAAAATGTGGCATGAGTTCCAGGTTCGGTGAGAGACTCTGTCTCAGGAAACTAAGGCAGAAAATCAACAAAGGACAATCTGACATCCTCTCTGGCCTCTGCATGCATGTTTATGGGGATGTGTGTTTACACACACACACACACACACACACACACACACACACACTTGCACACAAAACAAAGCAAAACTGTAGTTCAGCTTTTAGTAGTGTACCCTGTTACTTTCTTAGTTTTGATTGTTGTGCTATAGACATGCAAGATATTAACTCAAGCTGACTGAATGAAAGGCCTTGCGTGCATTACAAATCCGTATGAGTTTTTCAGATTTTCTGTAAGTTTAAAATTACTAGAAAATTTTTGCATATTGGGTATATTAGGGAAATTTCTTAGTGATTGGAACTTTGATGACAGAGTATAATGTTCAATATTAACCCAAATCATTGAACTAAAGAAAATGTGAAGCCCAGGGAAAAATGGATAGATTTCTGAACACCTTTATTCTAGGGCTTAGAAAATGTATATAAATTAAAGTATGGGGTTTAGGCATATGGTTAATCTTATCAAAATTAATCTTAAGTTACCTACTGTCCCCCTTCTATAATACAAAAGAGGAACATGTGATTTCTCCAACATATCTAGGAGGTTTCTTCTGGTATAGAAAAAAAATTGTTGGACCATAAAGCCCCTCCCAACTAAGGAAAATATAACGTGTTTCCTTTCTGTAACATTCTTTATCCCCTGGGAGATGTTAGGAGATTTTATTAGCTTTAGATTACTAGAATCAAAGAATTTACAGTTTCATTGTGAGACTTCCTAATAGCTAATATCTTTCTTAGCCTTTCTTTATAACTGACAATTATTGTAGTCAGCAACTGATTGTAACTGGGGTATTTTCCAAGATCTCATAGAGTCTTTTTCAGGTAATTCCGTGTCCACTTAGAGTGGCAGACCATTCGACTTTTAAACCATGAGATCGTTGATTGGTTTGACATCAACGGTGCTGGTAGCTTTTATGGCACATTATTTCTAATAATATCATGTGCTTGAGATTTTCACTTAGTTTTTAAAAGGTTGATTCTGGGCCTAATTACTAAATTTTCTTTGCTTAAAATTCTGTGCAATCAAGGTGAAAGGGTTTGTTTCCAAGGAAACAAATGCTCTCCATTTTTATCACATAAAATGTTTTCTGCAAGAAAATTCCATAACCAGTCTCCAGGGAGACACTGTGTCGTAAGATAGCTCTCACTGGAGATTTTCTTCCAAAGGAACACTTTATTTTTGTTCCTCCAAAATCATCCTGTGTTTGTACAGTCATCGTGGCATTGGATTTCAAAAAAATTAAAACCAGAGTCATTGTCATCGCCTTATTAGTGTCATAAAATGCACAATCCTGAGAAAACGTGGTTTTCCTCTGACCAATAGGTCATATTTAGAGTGGATCCCAATAGCATGCACTCCGATGATCACTTGAGAGGAAGTGGCCTTTTTTGGGGTGGTGTGCATCACCCTCTGGGCTAATAAAGAACTGTGTTACTTATTGGTGTTTATTTCAAGTTGTAAGTAATTGCTTCTTCATAAGAAAAAGTTAAAATCACCTGTATGTATCCTGGCTTTGCATATTCTTAAGGTTGAATTAAGTTAAAATTTTCTGGTCACAGAAAGCTGAGATTTGGTTCTGGTCTGTACCTGGTTATGATCTTGAAATTGCCCTTGAGAACGCCTGCATCCTTAAACACTGCTAGTCGGCTTGAAGCCTTATTCTGGAATGGAAGTGGAAAACTAATGTTCAGGACTTTATGACAGTGTTAACTAATTATAACTGAGGAGACTCACTTCTGAAGTAGCAAATAAAAGGACTATGGAATTATGGGAAGTAGGGTTGACATAACAGTCAAAATTAAGTCATAACTCTGTCCTGCACTAATTCTGCGAGAGCATGACATTTAAATCTCTTTCTAAAATGTGAGGTGTCTACCTCGTGAGGTTGTCAGTGAACGTAGCATATGTAAAAATTATAACTGGAGGAATTTCTTTCTTTCATTCATTTTTGAATTTGACACAGAGTCTTGTGATATTTTCCAAGATAGCCTTGAACACACTATGTTGCCCAAGAGGCTGGCCTCAAACTCTCAGCAGTTTTCTGCCTTGGTGTCCTGGCTGCAAGGATTACAGGTGTGAGCGAACTTGTCTGGTCCAGCTGCACTTCAGACAGAAATCTAATAACCAGAATTTATGAAGGATTGCAAAAATAATCACCCAAAACTAAAACTGCCATTACCAATGATCAAATGAAATGAACAGACAATTCAAAAAGAAGAAACACAAATAAGTATTTCAAAAAGCAGTAGTCAGAATGTCTACCACCAAGAAAACTAGCAAGAAATGGTGAAGATGTGAGGAAAGAGAAACCTTATTTCACTAGTGTAGTAGTACAAACAAAGATAACCATTATGGATATCAATATAAAGGTTACTCAAAACATTTAGAACAAGAACTGACATAAGACCCAAGCTGTACCATTAGTAGGCATATGTCCCTAAGGACTCTATATTCTATTCCAGAGGCTCCTGAACATCCATGCTAATTGCTGCTCTATTTACAAAAGCTAAGAATTGAAACCTGCCTAAATGTCCATAGACATATGGACAGATGATGAAAATGTAGTACATACACACAATGGAATTCTACTTGGCAGTATGATAAAATGAAATTATGGAATTTTCGGTAAAAATGAATGGACCTGCAAATAATTGTATTAAACCAAGTGAGCCAAAATCAGAAAGATCAAAACTACATGTTCTCTCAGATACATGGATAGATGATAGATATACAGACATATAAATATACATGCACAAACACACACACATATATATATACATATACACATACTGATAATATAGACATATGCACATGCATATGGGGAGAGAGAAAGAAAGAGGGAAAGAGATAGGTATCAGGGTTGGGTCCCAAGCCTAAACAAAAAATTCACTCATGTTTTTTTTTTTAAAATTTAATATTTATTGTCCATAATGAGTTACATTATTTAGTGGGCAAACCATGTGTTGTTATCCCGACTTCCCCAATTCCCCCCCTCCCCATCCCTGATCAGTTGTATATCCTCCTTCGTGGGCTGTCTGTATTAGTCCTTGTGGCAAGGGATCCTGGATATCTTAGTACTCATCCCGGTCTTCCTGGCCCAAGTCAGTTGTTACTGATGGGTGCTATGCCTCTGGACCGTCTCCCCCACCACGGCTCTCACAATTTTTCCGCCCCCTCTTCCGCTCAGTTCCCTGAGTCGTCGTGGGTGAGTAAAAAGGCTGCTTTAATGTTGTGAGCTTAGAGGTCCTTGTGTTGAAAATCCTTGGTTTCTGTCTCATTGGCCTATCCTATGTTGATTGAATGGCTGTGGTTATAGGTTCCTTGTTCATCTGTCATTGTCTGCTGGGTTCCCTATGGATCCTCCACGATATGACTGTGGTGGCTCCTCTCTTGCAAGGATCTGGGTCATCGGCCTACGGTGGATTGGTAGGGTTAGATGGGCCACAGCTCTCTCATTGTATCCTGAAAAACACAAACACATTTGGCTTGTCCTGAGTTGGTTGAATGGCTGTGGGTATGGGTCCCTTGTTCATCCTGTCCTTCTCTGTAGGGTTCCATATGGATCCACCACAATATGACTGTGGTGGTTCATCTCTTGCCATGGTCTCATCTTTTGGCCTGCTGTCGGGTGGTAGGATTATATGGGCCACAGCTCATTCGCTATATCCATTCCAGAGCTCGCTGGGATTCTCGATGAAGATCGATGGCATTCTGCGGTTTCTTCAGCAACAGGATTTCGTCTCAGGCCTGGGGAGGGTGTTCAAGAGCCTTGACAGAATTCTGTCTTGTTTTTGGAACCTCTTGGGTCACTTTGGTCAACATCTCAGTGAGGGAAGGGACCAGTGACTGGGACCGGGGGCTTTCAGACTGCTCAATTATTCACAGACTTAAACATTCTCCCCTGCTATTCATGACCCCTCTTGCCAGTTGATACCCACTATTTACTCTTTAGGTTACAGTATGCTCGTGAGGATTTTATGTTTTTGAATCTAATTTGGATTGGCATCCTGCTTAAGCCATTCCCCTCCCCCCTTCCCATACTACTCATTCCTAACATCTCACTTCTTTCTATAAGTCTGCATAAAGAAAACAGTTAACCTGAATAAGGACCGCATATGAGGGAAAGTATGCAGCGTTCAAATCTCTGTTCTTTTAAGTGTTTGCTTAGTAAGATCTGCTCAAAGTCAGACCATTTTTTTCTAAATTTCGATGTGTCATTTTTCCTTTCAGCTGAGTAGAGTTCCATCGTATAAATATACAACAGTTTCGCTGTCCATTCCTCCATAGATGGGCATTTGGGTTGATTCCAGTTCTTGGCTATTATGAATTGAGCTGCTATAAATATAGTTGTACAAAATTTTCTACATCGAGATGTGGCATCCTGCGGGTAGATGCCTAGTAGAGGGATAGCTGGGTCCATTGGTAGTTCTATGTCCATTCTGTCTAGAAGTCTCCACACTGCTTTCCATAGCGGTTGAACAAGTTTGCAATCCCACCAGCAGTGAATGAGGGTTCCTTTTTCCCCGCATCCTCGCCAGCAACAATTGTTGTTGGTTTTCTTTA
>PVHP010008735.1:0-12495 GCA_004024765.1 Zapus hudsonius
AAAATGTCCCTCTTAAAATAAATATTCAAGAGATTTATCCAACTTAATACAATCTTTTTAAGTGAAACACAATAGTCAATTATGTAGCACATCTAATTATTTTCAATGTCCTTTGCTTATTACAATGGTGTTCTACTTTTTAGCTGTTCAGAACAAATATATTTACCTTGTACATTTGTCTTGCAAATTAGTTTAATATGCATGAACAAGTTAATGACATTTATTTATTCACTCCCATTTTCAAAGAAGACACTTTATTCAAATGAAAATAATTTTACTCAATGTTTTTAAAGTCTGAAATAAGAAAATACAGATATCCCTGGGAGCTATTGGTTGGAATACCACAAGTGTGAGACCACACTATTCTGTATATGTATTGGAAACTTAGCAGGCTCTCAAAGACAAAAGAAATCAATAGTCATAGTACTAGTAGTAGAGGTGATCACCTTGTTTTTTTGAGGGGGAGGGCTCATTTTATTGACATATAGGCATTCTAACAAAGTAGCAATAATAAAACATGATTGTTTAAAGTAAATTATCTGGGAAATTCCATAATACTTAAACCACTGTGCTTTACTGAAACTTTTCCATCTTACTATTATTGATATATTGGTCCAAATAATTTCATAGTGTAGTTTTGTCCTTTCTATTTAAGGACATTTTAACAGCATTCTCAATTCTATTCACTAGATGCTAATAGAGCCTTGGATGTCTAGAAGTCATGACAATAACAATATTTCTAAATACTGGAGAATGTTCACTGGGGAATGAACTAATTCAGTGTTGAGGACTACAGCTTAGAGTGATGAGTAGAGAAATGAGAACCAAACCTTTAATACTGTCCTGATGGTTTCATTACAAGAACTTGCTGCTTCCAGTATTCATCTCCAGGCTTCAGTCAGTCCTTTCCTCTTAGAAAAAAACTTCTTCATTGATTCCCAGGCCATGCTTGTCATTTCTCAAATCTCCCTGGTATCTGTACATGAGCTCACCTACTTGGCCATTGGATTAGGGTGACACACAGCATTCAACATAAATTCTGTTACCTGTTTCCATGATGATCTTATCAATTCTCATGGTGGTGGAGGACCTTACTTGCTACGCACAGTTACATCTGCATATTTTCCTACTTGTAGTTTAATAGATCTAAGCTTTTACTATGATCTCAAAATTAATATGTTCAAAGGCACAATACTAGTCTTCCACTCTGACATTTTTCCATAGTCTTTATGTTAACAAATTTGAATCTCATTCATTAATTTGATCACCTATTTTAAACCAATCCAGTCTAGCAAATGACAAAATGAAAAAAAAATGGCATTTGTCAATTGTAAGACATGATCAATGTGATTACTCACCCTCAAGTAAGTGAAGTAAAAGGTCTATTTGAAGTAATAAAATAATCAGCCTGTCTTCTTTCCCATGCACGGTGTTGTTATTAAGGAGAGAAGAGAAGTAAAAATACTGAGCACTTACTGTTTGCTAGAAATATATAAGTAAACAATATAATCATACTAGGAGATAGATTTAAAATACCAGAAATATGGAAAGTGAGATGTCAATGCATATCGGACTCCACACTTGACAGATTGCAGGTTGCATGTCAATAGCTGAAGAAAGAAAGTGTACTTAGCCCTTCTCTCAGTTTGTCTATGATTTTGAGGGAATGGAATGGGGGCTTTCCTGTATTCCATGTTTCTTTAACTTTCCTGCATTAATTTTAAATTAACCAATGTAACACTTATAACTTTAAAGACACAAATATTATTCATAATATATGTTGAATACAATTTTCTTTCCATATTTGATTTTATTCACTGCAACTTTCTAACCACTATAAATAAATGAGAAATCTGATAACAATTTATCAGATGGTGAGATAATAAATCAGATCCTAATATCATAAATAAGGCTTACTTATTTTGTACAACCTATATTTTTGCTTCTTTGATCCTATTTCCCAGTATTATACCTAAAATTGCAATTAGGTAATTCATTTTAATTGGTTCTGCCCTTATATCCATACTCATTCTATCTTCCAATAGAACTTTAGTACAATTTATAACAAAGTCATTCACACATGGTGTGGTTTCTTTATTCATATCATTTTCCCCATTACTTTTAATATTGTTTTTCCTAAAGATAATCCCATCCTTTCTAACAATATTGCTGTAGCATGACTATCATTCTAGAATATTCTTTACTAGTATAATTGGATTGCCTTTGATTCTTCCAAGTGTTTAATTTTTCTTTTTCTCATGTTTGATCTATCTTGATTTAATCCATTGTTATAGGACAATGGATAGTTTATAGTTTCTAGAAGTTTCATTAGGTTAAGACCATATGCTGCATCAACTGTCTTCTTGGGAGAAGCCTAGAGTACTAACTCCACATCAAACTCAAGGCCAATTCCACAAGAGAGTTCCTTGGTGAGCCAATGTTTTTGGAGGCTTTTTGGACAGAACATAGGAGAAGTGAGTGCTTTACTTTCAGAATCATGGAGACCCCAAAGCACCCACATCAAATGATTTCATTCCAGCATGGATAACAATCTCCCCATGGCTTAATAGATGGATTTTACAATCCCTTGAACTGTCACACTCTGTATACTCTATCTCCCCCCTAGACTCACAGGACCTCGTGTGATATTGCATGCAGCACATACAGGGTTTCCTGCAAGCTCAGGTGATGGTCTGACTATCTTTCCTCATTTCTCTCCTTCAATGGGGGACGATCAACAGGCTCAATCTACAGAGCATCTCATATGTGGTCATACGTGTTTTATTTGAAGACTCTGTCACACAAGAACGGGGCACTTCAGTGCCTGCTTACAGAATCTCAGGGCATTTTCTTGCAATGCCTTGTATATTATTGCTAACCTGGGATGTCATTTCACCATGCCAACTTCTCTTCTAGATGATTGATTTTTCAGACAGCCTCTATCTTCCAGAATATATTCAAATAGCTTCCTAGGGAAATGTCGATTAAAAAAGACTAAGTTTTGAGACTTTTTTCTGCCTGCTTTCCATGAAATACTTTATTCTTCTCACATATATGATTATCCAATGTTAAATTTCCAGTATTTGGCTTTAGGTTAAAAATTATTGGAAATAATTTTCATTGAGAGCCTGGAAGACATTACTTCATTGGCCAGTTCCTTACAGTGTGTGATTACAGTCAATGTCATTATCTACTGTCATTTTCAAGATGAGGAACTTTCAGCCCTTCTAAGAAATTCTCAAATATTTGTTTATACAAAGCTTTCTTTAAGATTTGAACCTGCTGTGCAAACTTTCATGGAGGCCTTTTAAACACACAAATTTTTACTGCTCATGTATGAACATTGTTGATACTAATGTACTTTGTATTATGTTAGTTGTATTTTTTCTAATACATTATTTAGATGCTACATTTCTGGATAAATCCTCTACATTTTTATCCTTTCTTAAACTATTCTCCATTTCTTTTTTAAATTTTATTTTATAATCCATAATTAGATACATACACTGAATGAGCAAATAATGTGTTGGTGTCCCCATGTCCCCAATTTCCCTCCTCCCTGTCCCCAATCATCTGGGTGTACTCCTCCATAGGCAAACCGGATCAATCCATGGGGTAGGAGGTTATGGATAGCCTAGGAGTCAACCTGGTTCCACCCCCATTTGTATGTTGTTACTTAGGGGGACATGTCTCTGGATATTCTCCTCCACCATGGCTCTTACAATCTTTCCGCCCCCTCTTCCACTCAGTTCCCTGAATCATGGTGGATGAGTATTAAGGCTGCTTTATTGGTTGAGGTCTTAGGGAGTCTTTGTACTTCTGCTTTGCGTTGTGTTGAAAAAAATTGGTGTCTGTCTCGCTGGCTTATCCTCGGTTGACTGATTTGTAGTGGTTATAGGTCTCTTTTTTATCCCACTATTCTTTGTGGGGTTCTATGTAGATCCTCCATGGTAGGTCTGGGGTGACTCATCTCTTGCCAGGATGTCAGCTATTGGCCTGTGGCTCATTGGTAGGGTTGGAAAGACCCTGTCACTTGCTGAATTCTGAAAAATAAAAACAGACTCTTTATTGGCGAGTGAGATCAGTATAGGTTAACTGAAATACACATTTATGAATTAGCTAGATTCTATTGTGAGTAGCCTCTTTGTAATTCACTTGAAAAGTGAGTTTCTCTTTGGGGGCTCAACATTTTGTTTCCCAATGTATTTCACCCTGACTCCCAATACCAGTTAAGGGATCCTTGTCACTGAATGGATTCTTTGGCCAAATTAAAAGCTGTTGATTACCTCCCCTAGGCTTTGGCATCTCCATTGCACAAGTGTTTATTTCTTGGTTCACTGTTGTCTCCCAGTAAAGATGTGTGATCAGCCTACTCATGGGGGCAGATTGTGTTTCATATCAGTGGTCTCTGTTTACTCCAGCTGCCATTGACCAGCTTCCCCTGGCAGCTTATGCAGTGCCTTCCAGCTCTGCACTACCATCAGGGGGCTGGTTACCATTCTGGACCTCACAGGGTCTCTTGGTACTGATAGATGGCTTTCTGTGGTATCTTCAGCAACAGGATCTTACCTCAGGCCTGGGGTGGCTATTCAAGAGCTTTGACAGAATCCTGTTTGTTTTGGGGACCTCATGGGTAACTTTGGTCAACAGCTCAGTGAGGGAAGGGGGCCAATGAATGGGACCAGAAGTTGCAGGTCATCAATTTTTCACTGGCTTAGACTCTCTGCCCTTCTATTCACTGCCCCTCTAGCCAGATGATGCCCACTTCTTGTTCAATAGGTTACAGTATGCACATGAGGATTTTATGATTTCAAATCATTATTGGTTTAGCTTATTGAATAGGTCTGCCCCCATTCCATACACCTCTTTCACAAATTTTCACTTCTCCAGACTGTTTGGCATAAAGTTTAAGGTTACCCTGGTTAGGAACCACATATGGGGGAGAATATGCGGTGTTTGACTCTCTGTTCTTTTGAGAGTTCTCTAAGTAAGATCTGCTCCAAGTCAGGCCATTTTTCTCTAAATTTCAATAAGTCATTTTGCCCTTCTGAAGCATTTAATAATACTTCTCTTCCATTTATGTTGTAAACCGAAGGCATTTAATTAAGAACAAACACAGTGGACCTATTCAAATAGTGTTTATCAGAGAAACTCAGTGACATGATGGGTAGCAGCTCTGGAGATTTCCATCGTCAGTATGTGTAGAATATTTTGTAGTTAACTCAATCTTCCAGGATATTTACAACTCCCACCAATCATAGGTTCCAAAAGATGTATTGTCTTAAATGGACCTGATGGATTGTGTACTCATTCAGAGTTTTCCAGGGGATGTAGGGCTGCAGAGGTTGATGGGTAGCAGCTCTGGAGATTTCCATCTTCAGCTGTGCATCCACTGGGATGGTCTGAAGAGCTATTATAGTTAATGATTTGAAATACACAAACTCTGCCACTTTTGCAAACAGAGGTCATCATGCAATGGGCTGTTATGTGGTAGGATGGTTTCTCTGTTTTACTGTTAAGAGCACTTTTGTTGAAATGTGGGCAATAAGCACATCTCTTGGTGCAATCAGAAGAACAAAGTGCAAGTCTGTTAGTATTACACAGCTTTTCCTATATACTGCTGAATTTGCCACATGGGCATTTTATTGTGAAAAATATGGAATAGTTTCTACTCTCTTGCTGTGATAAGAGTAAGGCCCCAAATCTTTTATGAAAACAGAATTTTTAACATTATGGAAAGTATTAGTCAGGGTTCTCTAGAGAAAACAGAGTTGATAGAACGATTATAGTAAAAAGGGGGATTTATTGGGGTAGTTTACAACAGCCCACAGGAATGGATGCCTCAGCAGTCCTAATCCAGCCTGAAGGCATGAAGACTCCCTGGGCAGCTGCTGGTCTTCAGTCCATGATGTGAGGCTAAGGAAACAGGGTTCCAATGTCCAGAAATGGTAGTAGAGCAGGATGGAAACACAAGTTACAACAAGCACTAGCAGCCTGGGGAGGAAGGAAGAGAGGTTTCCTTCTCCTTAAGCTTCCTTATATCCATTCCCCTTCTGAAAGGCCCACTCACTAGGGGGAAAGGACTCACTCTGGAGGAGTCTGTCCTTTGAATCTCATATTTTCAAGATGTAATTTAGTCAGGCCTTTCACTATCATAATCTTTCAGTTAAGGTTTTTACCTAAGCTGTATTAAGAGACTTTTCTATTCTAGGACACGTTATATTATTCATATCAATTTAATGGAGGAAGGAATTGTTTGAATTTATAGCTCTTAGCAGAAGAGTCCATCATAGTTTGGGAAGCATGGCAGGAGCAGAAAGCCTGTTAGGAATTAGAGAGGGAGAAAGGCCAGCTTTCAGTGATACACTTCCTCTAGCAAGGTTCCATCTCCTAAAGATTCCACAACCTTCATAGACTACACCTCCAACTGGAGAGGAAGTATTAAAACACAGGAGTCTGTGGGAAGCATGCCGCTGAATATTACTATTGTGCCATTTGCAAAACATGAGTCTAGAGCATACGGTGAGTCTCTACCTTGATGTGCTTTTGTACTGCTTTTGTACGTGGTAGTACTCAAAGTCAAACCAAGTGATTCCTAAAAATCAGGTTCCATATTCTCTCTCTCTGTTTCTCTCTCTCTCTCTCTCTCTCTCTCCTTTATCTCATATTGTTCATCCTCACCAAGTCATCATAAATGAACTAAATTTCAACAGTTATTCGGATATTTTGAGCCCTAAATTATATATAATATTTAGCTATGATTGATGAACAAATGATTTTCATTCTTAGTAAAATAATAGAATATGATGTATTATTTACTGAATTAGAAGGCAGATTATTAAAAATAATTTCAGTCAATATATAAAACAGAATTTCTTAATATTTCCTATTTTGGATCATAGGATAATAAACTAAAGTTATGTCATAATAAGTGGAATTGTCTCCAGGCCTCTGTCAGTTATTTACTATTAACCGTATATTGTGATTCAAAAGAGAACTGATTTGAATAAACAATGAAAACAATGAAAAATTACTTCTGAATTAAGTTTAGCCAAGCTATATATGTCATGAAACAAATAAATTATATGCTACATTGTTAAAGATAAATGTGTAGATCATTTTGTAGTAAAGTTAATCTTCCTTGAATATTTACAACGGCCACCAATTGTAGGTTCCATTTTGTCTTAAATGGGGTTGATGGAGTGTATACTCATTCAGAGTTATCCAGGGGACTCAGGAATGCAGGGCTGCAGGCACTTGGATACGAAAATCTAGCTGTGGTAGTTTGAATGTGAAATATCCCTCCTTGCCTCCCATGTTTATGGTTGAACCTCCTACTCAATCCCCACCCAAGGTTGCCTTTTGTAGATAGCCTTGCTGGAGGAGGTGTGTCACTGAGGGGAACCTTGAGGTTTATTAGGACAGCTCTACTGGGTGTTCACTAGCTGACTCACTTTTATTCTTCCCACCCTTCTACTCATATAGAAAGATGTGAGCCAGCTTCCTACTCTGCCATGTTTTCTCCACCAATATAAAATTCCCCCTAGAAACTATAAGCCAGAAATATAACCTTCACCCCCCCCCTTATAAATGGCTGCTGGTTAGGTGTTACGTCCAAGCAACAAGAAGTTAGCTGCTAGAGAAAATACATGTAAATTGGTTCTTACTTTTATAAAAAGATAGCAAAAGAAAAATGGCATTTTTTCTAGGTAACGAAGCTACTTCCATGTGTCTGAGCTGAGACCCGTCTTTCCTGCTTGTGCTGCTATTGTCTGAAGATAACATCACAAATGATTTTGTCATGTCAGTAAATAATCCCGGCTTCATTCCGAGTTATGGAAATACTCTGAAGAAAAAAAAAGCTATATTTTTTGCATGCCTTTAAAAAGCAAGAAAACTCTGCTAAAAAAACAACAGTTCATCACGAAATTTATTTACCAGGCAATAATTTGGTTCCATGGCCTTCAGTGAAACAAAAATAAGCTATGATAATAAAAGTAGCATAAATGATATTAGATATAATGTAAATTAAATAAATTGAATTTGAATTTTGACATTAGATTGAAATAGTTTAAAAATATAATTTTCTGGAATTAGTGAAAGTTTCACTGATTTGAGGCTTGTAAAAATTTGAGCCATTGTTGATTAAAAACAGCTTTAGTTTTTTTTAAAATGTTAAAATATTTTATTTTATTTTGATATTTTTATTTTGATAATATATTTGATAATTTTATTTTTATAAATTTTGTGGTGATATTCTACAATTTTAAATTCAAAAGAAGTAAAAGCAAACCTGTGTTTTCAATTTATTTATTCATTTACTATATTTTTAAGAAGTGTCATGTATTTACATATATATTGAACAACTCCAACATATAACCTTCCACATTATTTCTTTGTTCTTTTAGAGAGGATTGTTTCCACTTTTATGTCACGACTTAATATTTACTTAATGATTATTGCCAATTTTAGCCACTTCCTTGCAAATAGTATAATGTGTTCTTTATGGGTGAAAGCCATTGTTTATATGTGTCACATTTTCCTATCCATCCCTCTGCTGTTGGACAATATGTTGGATTATATATAGTAGCTATTGTGAATAGTTTTACATTAAACATTGATACGTGAGTAAATCTCTGTAATATGTTGACTTGGAACTCTTCATGTAAATATCCAGGTGTGATCATACTCTAAACATATATTACTTACTACCATTGAGAGGTCTCCATACTGACTTCCAGAATGGCTGGTCTACTTTCCACTCCCACCACTAATGTATAAGGGTTCTCTTTTCCCAGTTGTTTTTTTTTAATATCTTAATATGAATGAATATATATTGATTGGGATAATCTTGAACTACTAAATATATTCTTGATTTGCCTCTCTCTGATGGCTAGGGAGGTTGAACATTTTTATGTTTATTTCTCATTTGTATGTCATCTTTATAGAAATGCCTGTTCATAAAGTAGTAGATTTATTGTTTAGGTCTTTGTGTAATGTCATTCCCCTTTGCTGGATATATAGCTAGCAATGAATTTTTCTCATTCTATAAGCTGACTCTTAATTGATTAATTGGTTTCTAAATTCTACTGAGGTTTTTAATTTTATGATGTCACATTTTTTTGATTATTAGTATTACTTTATAGAAACTGGAGACTGCTCCCAAAGAGCTATATATTGAAATGATTTAGTTACTTCTTTCTATAACAATTTTAGAGTATTGTGTTGCATTGTCTTTGATCCATTTGGAGTTATTTATGTGTGTTTTGTATTGGACTTTGTTACTTTTATAAATTTGTGCCATATATGTCACTATTTTAAATGTATTTTTGTTTCACTGCATATCACTAATTTAATTGTATTAGTTTAATTATATTTTGTGACAGACAAAACATTGTTTTAAAAATATCTCTGGTAATACATGGGATGATGCCTGACATTCTGACAATAGATGAACCACATCTGCCTGGTCTATCACACAGGGCCCAAATGTAACCTATGAGAAAGTGATGAGACAAACAGGAGACCAATCACCACAGCAAGTCTGATGACCCATAAAAGGTCAATGGAGACAGACACCAAGGATACCCAACACAATCCAAAGCAGAAGTCAAGAAACACTAAAGATCTCAACAATAAAGCAGCCTTAATACTCACCCACTATGACTCAGGAAACTGAGAAGAGGGGGATGAAAGAATGTAAGAGCCATGGTGTGGAAGAATATCCAGAGACATCACCCCCTTTAGCAACAACCCACAAAGGGGAAAAAAAACCTGGTTACCTCTGGTGTAATTCATAACCCCCTAACTTATGGACATATGAGGTATGCATACCAAGAAGGGACCCCAGTGGGTGGGGACAGAAAAGAGGGAAATGGGTACACCATCATAAGACTTGCTCATACAGTGTATATAGTTATTCATAAAAATATATCAATTAAAAATATCTCTGGAAAATTAATCTATAAGTTTAGGTTTGAAGGAATTCATTATCTTTTGACATTACCTTGAAAAGTAATCTACTAGCTATATCTTTTTATCAAATTGATCTTACTAAGTGAAATTTTCTGACAAAATTATCTTTAAAAAGCTCTTATTCTACTACCTTATTCAATGAATTTCTATTCAAAATATTAATGAAGTAATTCAGTTATAAGAAAAAAAACATTTATATGACATTTACATTGAGTTATATTGTCCAATCCTTTTCCACTTCTCTTCAGATGACTCCAATAAATATTTCAGAGTAAAATATCTAGAATAAGCTAACGACCCTGATATGATATACTTTTTATTCACTTTTGGATTCATCTTTTTGTTCTTGACACATAAACAAGAGATCCACATGTATCTTTCCAAAGGCACTGACTCTTATGATACCTTTGTATTATTTCCAGGGCTACAGCAAGGCATAGGTACTAACTCTTTTTTTGTTATATTTCTTATGTTACCTTGTTACGATTCTATTAACAGGATGTAACAGACTGTTCTCACTAAACTCTTTCAGTGGGAAGAGAAATAACAGAGTCATTGTAGGTTTTGGCATTATAGGTAATCTTTCATCTTCCAATGAAGAGATATAATTGAATACTCTAAGACACGGAGAATCAAAATTTTGATCTAATTATTGCTCTTCCCTCACTTCCAAAAATCTGTTTGCATTCTCTTTGCAACTGTGTATCCAGTGGTACATCATTACCTTTCTGTTTTAGTTCCTGTTGGATTAGAGCTGCTATTACTACTCTTACTTTGTTCTTCCACCCTTCTTCTTCTTCTTCCTCCTCCTCCTCCTCTGCTCCATTCACAACAGGTGAGGAGGATCACTGAGACATAGAGGGAAAGGAGATTCCAATAGATATCACAGAAGAGATAAATTAACTAGGCATAGTAGACTACATTCCTTGATTTTTAAACAGCAAGTGACATAATGATATGCTGACAATTCATGTGGTTTCTAGTATGATGAACAGCAACTGATCTACAATAATAGAGATTACAGGAGAACTAGTTAGATGAGAGGGAGGAAATAAGTTTGAGAGGAGTTTTTTAAACTGAGTCTTCATAGGACCAAGGTAGTTTGGGGCTTAACGAGGAATGTGTTTTTGAACATGTTTGACTGTGTGTCTACATTCTTTAGGAAGTGGGAGAGATGTAATATCCAGAGCAGTGAGGAAGCTATTGCATCACAAATCTTGATTCAAAGATCTCTCTTTGGACTGTTGTCAAAGGTACATAACAATTCATCTTGAAATTTTAGTTTTGGCTCTGCTAAATTAAGAAATTAATATTTCAGAATCATAAGGGTAGATTTCTTTTCGACATATTCAACACTTTACTATGTATCATTATTGTCCCTTCATATGCAATTATTTGACTAGTTTATCACCAGTTAAGAAATTCCTTCACAATCATTTTCTGCCTTTCTGCTGACTTATTTGATTTGCTTTCTCTAAAACATCAAGTCTTTTAGTAGCAACACTAAATACGAAGAACAATTTGATTCAATTTTATTTATTGTTTTCTGAATTCCTGCATTTATCAAAGCAAATTAGCAACTGCTTACACATCTCAGAAAAATTAAAAATACATATATTTGATTCTGGATCAAACCTGAGTCTAATCTCTTGGGGATACTGTATTGAAAAACTTCATGGCACATTTCCATTTAATCTGTTATTTTCTTACTATGACATTAACTAAATTCTCTTGAGATACCGGATTCTTCTGTAGATAGTATTACCAAACATGGGGTTCTGTCCTGATTATAGTTTGAAATATAGAGGTGAGGGTTCCAGAAAAAAGTGAGGGGATTACATATGCCTAAGTACTGGACAGGTGTTTTATTCCTCTTTTACACACACACACACACACACACACACACACACACACACACACACACAGTATGAGACTGTGAATGAGGATCATTCACCATGGTAGAGTGACTGGAGCCTGAAACAAGAAATTGGAGGGCACATTCTTCTTTAAAAGTTAAACAATAAGGATGAATGTGTATTCATATAAATGTTGGAGATTTAACTTTAAGATAACCTTGTAGTCAGTTCCACATTGCTGCATGAACACACAACCATGAACAGTTTATGGGAGTAACAGATTTATTTCAGCTTGCAAATCTTGGGGAAACTCCATCAATATTGGAAGAGGTTCCTTACCTCTATAGATCAAAGCATAAAGGGAAAAAATAACTGCAGCAGGAAAACATCCAAAATAGCATCATTACACACAAACACAAGCAAGAAATTCCAGTGCTCAAAATTGTTCTCTCCACATCTTTGGCCTGGAATCAATAAATGCCTTTAAGCACGTTATAGGCTGGGCTCCAGGATCTGCCCCTAGTGACACCTCATCTCTCCAGATGGCTGGTGATAGAAGTTATGAGTTTAAATTTAATTAAACACCCGAGTCTATGGGACCATACATTTACAATATCACATTCAAATGACCACACTCTGTCCCTGTCCCCCTAGAGACTCATGA